>JAVTVY010031579.1:0-11840 GCA_036873755.1 Hanleya hanleyi | reverse complement strand
AACAAATTTCCTTCTCCAATACACAAGCTCATCTGGTTTTCCGCAGCAGTTTTTCTGTAAATGGGCTGGGTCTACTAAGGCACACAACAAAATCCCCATGAGACACTTAAACAGAATCTCTATACACAGGGTTTGAGAAAATTCTGCATATCCAGTCCTGCTGGAGTCATAAAGTCATATTTCTATATGTTTCAACTCTATCATATGATGCCCTGCCGATCAAACCAGAAAATGTATGTGCATCAAATTTCAATAGTTCGGCCTTATTGTACAAGGACAAGATAGTATCAACAACTGTTACAATTGCAGTAGTTGAACACATGTGCCGGCAGCAGTGTCGGTATCAGAAATGAATACTGACTGTCACTCAGTTGTTATGTTACTTGACTGTTACATGGAGCACTCTGAGTGTCAAACTCCTGATTAATATGTGCCCCTTATGGTCTAACAGACACCCTAACAATAACCCAAGGATGACCAACTGACCAGCAGTCTCACATGGACAGGTCAGTCTGGTCAACAGCTGACCAAATGGGAGGTCAGGTCAGCAGGGATCAACCCATGATATAATAAGGAGGCTCTACAGGGTGGCCTTGATAAGGGAGGGCCTACACTAGGGCATTCTCTGTGTTGGGCAAATTTATTATGTAACATTATTATGTAATATTGAGAAAAACAATTTCATACATGTAATTAACTTAATTTGGAATTATTCCTACATTGTTGGACACCCAGCCAGAAAATACCAGTATCAGTGATGTTTTAAGGAAAAACAATAGGTGAAAACCATGGAAATACACAAATTCAAAACAAACAAGCGTTCTGAGAATCCCAACATTTCACCTTATTGAGTGAGTGAGTGAGTAGTAGGGTTTAACGTTGTTTTCAACCTTGTTTCAGTCATATCACGATGGTGTCTACATGTGCCAGAACACGAGAGTGCTCACAGTTCCTATTACCCCGGACACTGATCAGCCCAGCCAGTACAGCACCTGGTCACCCATCCAAGTACTGACCAATCTTTACATTGCTTAACTTCAGTGATCTGACGAGAACCGGTGTTTCCAACACTATAAGCCGTACCATTCATTCAAGAAACTTGTAAATAATTTTGTAAATAATAACAGAGATTGAATATTTGTATGTTACATATATATTATCATCATCAATTGTGCTTTATAGATACGATATATTTGAACATCTTTCTTTTGTTATAAGGGCCTCAAGGGAGAACAGTCTCTGACTGATTGTGTAACCCTCGTTAAATAAAGCATTTATTATTATTACCCCCTGCTGAAGCTACAGCAGTATTGAAAACACACATGTAGAGCAAACTTTCCATGCACTGGGGTACATGTAATTTTTTCCCTAACAAAAACCTTATCAATGATAAAGTACAAGGTCTAAACTGCGATATGGACAAAAATTCCATATTTCATGTCATATTTCTTAAATAGCACATGCATATCCTCGAATTACATTAAACTTGTGCAGCAAGTGTCAAGCTCATCCAATGAAAGCTGACAGCTTCAGCAAACTTTCCATGTACAGGTGTACATGTATGTACATTATCATTGGCAAATTATGATGATGCAGTCCTTGCGTTTGGAGGTGAGCGATCGCTCTCGCGCACCATCGCTCACCTAAATCATATCCAAGGTACACTGTTTTTCGCGCACCTAGATTCAGCAGATTTAAATATAGAAATAAGTAGGCTGTGTCTGCTAACGGCCTTATTATTAAATGTACGGACAGTTGGTGTTAATTTTGCGAACTCTTCCACACTGAAAATCACTGTGAGAATAAACTGAAATACCTTTAATAAATTTTAATCAGCAAACGATCGCCGTCAATTCCAGCGCGGCCATAATTTCTCCACTTGTTTGACAATCGGTAGTCTCTTGCACAGGTTATTCCTAGCATGGAATCGTGCAATATTTGCCACATGCGCGGAGAGCTGACAACAATGGCGGTAACTGCAGCAAATCTTCCTTGAACAAGTTGAAGCAGTTGACGAAGTTTTCTAAGAAAGGTAGATGATTTACAAATCATTATCAGCACACGGAGCCTGTAGTCAGTAGGATGTCAATACTCTTGGGAAATATTGAACTGGGACTCGTCTGATCATTCGCCAACTATTCTTCTCGTTCACTTAAATACTATCGGCCGATTATTTTCGAGAACCTCCACGGACACTGCTCTTCGCGCATGATTGGTTCCGACGAGTATTATATGTAGAGCGAGCTTGCTCAATCTTCTGGTACGTACTACCCACTGGTGACTTGAAATCTTCATCACTTTTGATATTGACTTGTTTAAATTGAAATAGAATAATTTATTTTCATTAATTTTTCGTTTGAAAATAAATTGAAAAATAAAATAATTTAATCAAAAATATAATATGGTAGGTTAAACAATTAAAACAAAATCACTCCCCTCACGAAATTTGGGAGAGCGATTTTTAGCTCTCGTATTAGCTCTCCTCGGTTAATTTAGGTACACTTTTTTTAGCTCACCATCTTTTTACAAAAGACAAGGACTGATGATGGAACCCTCAAAATTTGAACAAAAATTAATATTCCATCTCTAAAATACCAGAGGCACATCCTCTACTCATATGAAATATATGTACCAAGTTTCATAATCATCCAATGAAACCTGACAAATTCAGACAACTTTTCAGTACATTTTTATCTAACAAAAAACCTCATAATTGGCAAATTATTAAGTCCTAAATCTCATAATTTGGACACAAATTAATATTTCATCTCATGAAGCACAGGTGCATGCTCCCAGCCAATCATAAGGCCAATGATAATTAATAGTCTGCTTCTCATGACCTAGTGGATCAAAAAACTAGATGCTACTTGCGTTAATTATTAATTATTGATTATTAAGAACAAAACCATTTCAACTCAAAGATCAATTATTTTATTCTCATTCGAAACCCAAATTTAAGGCCCTATTTCGGAGACAATTGATTGTAGGATATTGAAACTTCACACAGGAGATAAACTAAAAAGTACCAATTTTATTCCAATGTATCAAGAAAATCCTCCCAGTAGTTCTCAACAAATCACGAAAACAATTAGATGGGAGATATTTAGGTTATTTTTTTACGTCAGCCTGCATGTTATAACATTGGCAGATCAACGTCATCGTAACCCCAAAATAACATGGTAGGTATTGGTGATTTTCGTCAATTTCCAACAGATTTTAATGGAATATGGGGGAAAAATCAGTATTTTTTAGTTTATATAATGTGTGAAGATTCGATGCTGTACGAGTGAGTGAGTGAGTGAATAGAATTTAACGTCGCTTTCAACATTATTTCAGCTATATCACGACGAAACAACTAAGCACCACCCAGCCCAGTTGTGTTCCTGCTACTTCAAAGAAGAAATCTTTGAAGCAGCATGGAACCAGACACCCTCCATCCACCCTATAAAACACTGAGGACAGCGCACAAGACACAGACAGGACGCTTACATGATGCAATAAAGACAAGTGATATTACAGTGCTAGACATCACATTATCTAGTTCCTGTTGCTCCTCAGCAAAATGCGTTGAAGCAACAGGAACCAGTGCCCACCCAACCACCCGCCGATGCTGTACGATAAATTGTCTCCGAAATATCGCCGAAAACGTCTCTTAATATATTATCTGGGACAGATAGTAGTACTTTCATTTTCACACCTTTCGAGATCAGTTTTACAAACATCGTCCAGTCTCGCATTCTCGGGAAACGTTTTTGTTGTAGGCGTCACCAGAATCTTCGATCTTTTCATTTCGATTATACTGCATGTTCAGATAACCATTAATGTGATAACATTAAATCGACGAATAGACGTGAAATATGACATTTCATGCAGCCGCTCATGCCATGTGCCGCTCACATTCCTCTGTCAAAATGGCGGTCACTGTTTAGTCGAAGCAACCCGGAACCACGAACCCGCTACTGAGATATAGCTGATCGATGCGTCTACAAAGGTTGGCTGGCTTTATAATATAGTATTAAACATTCCGGGACATGCGAATAGGGTTGAGGTACTGTATATAGCATATAACATCGGCAAAGATTATCTGCGACGGAGAGGAAACCCACACACAAGGGAGTTAACTTTGCAACTGCATCTGGTTTTTCTCTCGGCAAGGGAGACAATTTCGTAACGGATTTTTTTTTTATAGACGGAGTAAATAATGACAAACAATGCGCAATTATTGTCCATAATTTTCATAGTGCGGGCCGATTTTCCTAATGCGGGCGGGTCATGAGAAGCAGCCAATTAATTAACAGAGGCCTAAGAAACATGTGTACTATCAGGTATCATAATCATCAATGAACACAACTGCGCAAACTTTCTATGTTTGTAGGAGCCCGACAATTTTGCTAAACAAAAAACTCGATTAATTGCCATAATTCGGACAAAAATTAATATTTCATCTCAAAAATAGCACAGGTACATAATCTAATCATAAGAAACATGTGTACCAAGTTTCATAATCATCCATGCCAATATGCTGCCAAATAAGAGTATATTAGCTTATCCGTCATCAAGTTCTTAATGAGGTATTTTAGTATGTGTACCCTATCTATTATTTTACTGTACATATTATGTAAGCTTATGTCTGTATATTAAGTATGTATGTATGTAAGTATCTATGCGTTTTAGCCCTTCTGGGGTACAATTCATCATAATAAACTACATGTATCTATCTATCTATCCAATGACAGCTGACAACTGCAGCAAACTTTCTATGTACAAAGGCCTACATGTACAATTTTGCTAAACAAAAAACTCAATCATTTGCCTTACATGAAGTAATTAGGACAAAAATTAATATTTCATCTCAAAAATAGCACAGGCACATCCTCTAATCATTAGACACATGTGTATCAAGTTGGATAAGTGAGTGAAAAGAATTTAACGTCGCTTTCAACAATATTTCAGCTATATCACGACGAACCAACTAAGCACCACCCAGCCAAGTTGTGTTCCTGCTACTTCAAAGAAGAAATCTTTGAAGCAGCATGGAACCAAACACCCTCCATCCACTCAAGTTTGATAATCATCCAATAACAGTTCACAACTGCAGCAAACTTTCTATGTACAGATGGACATGCATGTGCACTTCAGCTAAACGAAAAAATCTATCACAGGGATTGTAACAATGAAGCACCCATGGAATCCCCTGGTAGTGCCACAACTGAACCCCCAGGTGGAATACCCCCCCCCCCCCCATATTTTTTTTATTGTATTTTATTTTTTCCTGAATTTTTCTTGTTTTTTTTTTATTTGCCAAAACAAAAACCTTATCATTTCCAGGGCGGGGACACAGACACCGAAGACGACATCCTCTTTCTCCCCCCCAAAATATCTCTCCGTCACTTCTTAAGGCAAGAAAAAACTGATTGAAACTATATATAGAAAGTCTCATGGTATACATTGAATAGTTTTCATGTAATCCTGCTAATACGGTTTTCATCAAAATTTAAGTCCAAGCAAATTTAAGTCCGTGTAAATATAAGTACACATTGCTATAGGAAGGAGTGGAAGCAAATTAACGACAAGTCTGCAACCTTAGATAAGACTCACTAGAATTAATGTACTGACCACCTCCATGCTTCTAGCACAGGAGGCGAAGTAGATGCGCAGTAAAATTGAATGTGTGACTGTCATGTTCATACAGATTCAAAACAAAAATCAAGTGATGCATCATTGGAGATGAGCTGATGCTGGAATTCAAATAGGATGAGTGAGTGAGTGAGTGAATAGAATTTAACATCGCTTTCAACAATATTTCAGCTATATCACGAAGAACCAACTAAGCACCACCCAGCCCAGTTGTGTTCCTGCTACTTCAAATAAGAAATTTTTGAAGCAGCATTGAACCAGACACCCTCCAGACACCCTATAAAACACTGAGGACAGCGCATAAGACACAGACAGGATGGACCCAGCCTGTAAGAGTGAGTGAGTGAATATGATTTAACGTCGCTTTCAACTATATTTCAGTCATATCACGACGTTGGGTCCTATTCCTTTTCACACCCAGGAACCACACGGGTGGGGTCCTATTCCTTTTCACACCCGGGAACCCCACGGGTGCCTCAGTTAGTCGCTTCTTATGACAAGCTGTCTAAGGAGCTGAGGCCTATTCTTACCATGACCTGCGGTGTGCACGACGACATCCCAGGTCAATCCCCGGAAGCCCCACAGGGCCCCAGCCTATAAAATGTTAGTTATACATATAATTAATCTCACTCATTATCTCCCACATATGTAGAGTCTGTGCAAGAGTTTAGTGGTATAGGTGGTTTCACGATTGTCATTGCCGTACCAGACGAGTATCATTGCCATCTAGGGTTCATCCCTCATGTAAGAAATCACGAGAGAAGCTTAATAATACATACCGGCCTCATTAGGACAGACGGTAATAATTTGAAGAAAGTCCGTGAATCCAGCATAACTCAGCGTAATTGTGTATCTCCAGTTATAGCCCTCTCTTAATTATGGACAGCATAACTTCGGCCCTGGACCATTTACTTTTGCTCAGCATAACTGCGTAACTCGAGCTCTACCCCTCTCTTTTTCTGACAGCGTAACTGCATAACTCCAGCTATAGACCTCTCTTTCGGACAGCGTAAGTGCGTAACTTCGGCCCAGGATCATTTATATTTGCTCAGCGTAACTGCGTAACTCCAGCTCTACCCCTCTCTTTTTCTGACAGCATAACTGCATAACTCCAGCTATAGACCTCTCTTTCGGACAGCGTAACTGCGTAACTTCGGCCCTGGACCATTTATATCTGCTCAGCGTAACTGCGTAACTCCAGCTCTATCCCTAACCTTTTCTGACAGCGTAACTGCGTAACTCTAGCTATAGACCTCTCTACACAGTTCTAGTTCATTTGTTTCTGGTATGAGATATGTTGAAAATTTTCTTAATATAACTGCATGTATGTTGAATAGTTTTCATGTAATGCTGCTAACAGCATTGGGAAGGATGTATTAACAGACAAGTACAAACCAATGTGCCCCTCTACATTCACAGGGGAGGGGTGATTGATAATTTAATAGACTACACAAAGCTGAAGCAAATTTTTGACATGAATTTGAAGAGATCTTGTGCATGTGATGCATGGCGTTCCAATAGCGATTTAGGGTATGCATGTGGGGAGGTACTAATTGATCCCCCATAATTCCTAGGCAAGGCTAGATATTGCAACTTTGTATCATTGCTGTATTAACAGGTGAGTGAGTGAATACGATTTAACGTCGCTTTCAACAATATTCCAGTCATATCACAATAGTTGGGTCTTATTCCTTTTCTCACACAGAAACCCCATGGGTTGCATCTTATTCCTTCTCACACCCGGGAACCCCATGGTGCCCCAGTTATGACAATCTATCTGAGGAGCACAGACTAATCCTCACCATTTCCTGGGGTGTGCACAATGAGCACACACAAGGCTGCTGTATTTGCTTAGAAATTTAACACAGCAAGGAAGCAATCAGAGATTGCTCAATTGTATGCCCCCCCTTCCGCTTTAATCCGACACTGCCCCACCATTGTTCTGTTCTGTATTGGTCAGTGGAGGCCTACTAGTAATTTGGATAATTATAAAAATTCTGTTTCAGTCACTTTTATCGGCATGCCTCGCATAATACATATTCCAAGTATCGACCAACAAGTAATAATACAATGTTTTGGATTAAACAATATTTTATTCCAACAATGTAATGGAATGGGATCGGTGAACAGGCAAAGCCTATATTAACACCTCTCCCCACATAAAGTTACATTCAATAAAGTTAATAAATATATACATAATATACTTCACAGAGAGTGATAGGATTGAACTGTGGATAAACAATAAGAAAAGAAGAAATAAATAAAATAAAATAGGAAAATAATGCAAATGACTGGCAACTTTAACAAGAATGATGCGAAGCGCGGTACTAGGTCGTACATAGACCATTTAAACAACGAATCTATTTGAATTGAAAATATAGTCATGGACTCTGTTGAAAATATCAACAATACAATGTTTTGATGCAAGATGGTTGCCAGGGCTTTCGTCAAATCCGAAAATGTGACCTGGTTATGAGACCTACATTCCTTGGGAGTATATTGTGGTGAAATTATGAAGCGATCAGTGGACTTTGAATTTTGCACTGAATTTTGCACCCAATTCACTCTTTTTGGGGCAATTTCATACTTCAGGATCTATGTGGTCTGCTTTGGAATGTAGAATAACAATTTTACAGCTATTTTCCCGGTCCAAATCGGTTATGGACTGAGATCCAGCCTGAACAAAATAAATATATCCCTTTCACTTAGGTTTGATGAACAAAGGGCCAGAACTCTTGAAAATATAACCGAAAGCAGAGAAACTTCACGCTGCACAACTATGGGACATTGACCACATATCATGCAAATTCCATACTTGTCCATACAAAATTAACCAAGACCCAGCCCAGACAAGTCCCAATTCACAAAGATTTCAAGAACAAAGGGCCATAACTCTTGAAAATATAGGCGAAACGCGGAGAAACTTCACACTGCACAACTACAGGGCACTGACCACATACCCTGCAAATTTCAAAATTATCCATGCAATATTAACCAAAATCCAGCCCGGACAAGTCCCAATTCACGGAGATTTCAGGAACAAAGGGCCATAACTCTTGAAAATATAAGCGAAATGGGGAGAAACTTTACGCTGCACAACTGTGGGGCACTGACCACATATCATGCAAATTTCATACTTGTCCATACAATATTAACCAAGATCCAGCCCGGACAAGTCCCATTCACAGAGATTTCAGAAAAGGGCCATAACTCTTGAAAATTATACCAGAACTCGGAAAAAGCTCTACGCTGCACAACTACGAGGCACTGGCCACATTCCATGCAAGTTTCAATCATGTCCATCAAACATTAAACGAGATATCGCGCGAACAAGAAATTCGGACGGACGGACAAAGCGATCGCTATATGCCCCCCTCTAATTAGAGGGGGGCATAAATATACAATTCCCCCCCCCCCCTGACTTTTTTTCAATGACCTTGCATTGCCAGTCATAGAAATCTAACTCAAATTTCAAATCCCATGACTTTCTTGTACCAGTGACAGTGTAGAATGCAAGAGTTCAACCCAATACACTTATAGACCGGTTCTGCTTGAATAACCAATAAAGTTACACCCCACCCCAATATTACACCCTCATATCCTGGTTCTGCTTAAATAACCAATAAAGTTACACCCACACCCCAATACACTCTCATGACCTGGTTTTGTTCAAATAACCTATAAAGTTACACATGTCGGGGATAGTTCCTTTAATTTTATGTTACATTCTCGTTTGCAAAGGTGTCAGAAAGTCGTTAGCCAAGGCGTGAAAAGTTAATCCTTTTAGGGGGGCCACCCGCTGGGCATCATGCAAAGCTCTCCAGTCAAGTCAGCCAAATACACAAAAATGCAGTTATTGCTTTCAAATTAATAATACAAAGGTGCCTTGTCCTGGTTAATAATAATTTCTTATTGGCAAAATCTCAGTATTTTGCCGAGGGGACTGACGAAGAAAAAGACACTGGAAAAGGCAGCACATTTAAGACTTTGTTTTATTTATTTATCTATTTTATTTTATTTTATTTTTTTGCATGAACTCTCAGATGAAGTCTTAAGATTATAGATTTCTTGACAGCATTTTTCGTATGGGAAAGGCAAGACTTGATTGACTCCATGTACATTCAAATACGTATATTTTTTGTCCAGGCGCAATTTAATTAATTGTCATAGCAATGGCTTCAAATCTCCTGGAGCAGTTTCATTACTATTACGCATTCAGGTCAAATTGATTATTTAGAATCTGGGGTCTGTATGAACGATATAATTGCACGACACTTATAAAATTTATCTGCCACTGCCCGTATTTTATCTGCTTGCATAATATGTTATCACTTATCATTACACTGAATAATTCCGACTTCGCGAAAATAACGAATACCGATCTGAATTATCCCCAGATTCACAGAGAGATCTGTTTGTTTCTTCCCATTACCGATGATCAACTTTATATTATATCTGAAAACATAATTTTATATGCTTTAGTTTGGAAAGAAATCTTTCGCGACTTCACTAAACATGCTTTCTCCAAGGTCCGCGTGCTTGCCGAACCAACAACGAATTTCACATTCCGGTTTTCGAGTGGCGAAAAAGGAGGTATTATGAATGGATTTCTTCCGATAAAAATCTGTATTTTATTTGCATTCCACAATATGGTCCGTCATGAAGGCGACAGTAAAATTGTCCATAAGTTTGGGTGACATAAGGGAAGAAAATGCTATTCAAAATTGTTGAATATATATTTGTTTTTTCAGACAACTATATTAAGTTATAAATTAAGCTATAAATATCTAGATATTTGATTTTGACCAAGGTATTGAAACTGACACTTCCTTCTTTCCCGCCTATGGCCCGAATAATTCACGCGGAGACTTCACCATACATGCGGCGCCCGCCACAGGCCGCCCTGTGAGGGTTCAAGGAAAAAAAGAACAAGCGTTCTGAGAACCCCAACATCTCGCCTTGTGGGGTCATCTGCCAAAGGTGCAGCAGTATTGAAAGCATACATGTAGAGCAAACAATAAGGTCTGGAATAAGTGATGCGGTACAGACAATAATGTCTGGAATAGATTATCTGGTACAGACAATAACATCAGTCCCATGTGGGATTACTGGCAAAAGGTAATCCCATGTAGGATGGATAGGTCAGTGCAGTCGGATTACTGGTACATAGGGCATTCCAGTGTGAGATTACTGCTGGGTGGACCAGTCCCATGTTATTACTGATGGATAGTCCTCTGTGGGATTACTGCTGGATAGTCAGGTCCCAAGTGGGATTACTACCATCACCATCATGGTATGGATGGTAGTGATGGTATGGATGGTAGTGATGGTATGGATGGTATTGATGGTAGTGATGGTATGGATGGTAGTGATGGTATGGATGGTAGTGATGGTATGGATGGTAGGAATGGTAGTTATGGTATGGATGGTAGTGATGGTATGGATAGTAGTAATGGTAGAAATGGTAGTGATGGTATGGATGGTAGTGATGGTATAGATGGTAGTGATGGTATGTATGGTAGTGATGGTATGGATGGTAGTGATGGTATGGATGGTAGTGATGGTATGGATGGTAGTGATGGTATAGATGGTAGTGATGGTATGTATGGTAGTGATGGTATGGATGGTAGTGATGGTAGTGATGGTATGGATGGTAGTGATGGTATAGATGGTAGTGATGGTATGTATGGTAGTGATGGTATGGATGGTAGTGATGGTATGGATGGTAGTGATGGTATAGATGGTAGTGATGGTATGGATGGTAGTGATGGCATGGATGGTAGTGATGGTAGGAATGGTAGTGATGGTATGGATGGTAGTGATGGTATGGATAGTAGTGATGGTAGAAATGGTAGTGATGGTATGGATGATAGTGATGGTATAGATGGTAGTGATGGTATGGATGGTAGTGATGGCATGGATGGTAGTGATGGTAGTGATGGTAGTGATGGTATGGATGGTAGTGATGGTAGGAATGGCAGTGATGGTATGGATGGTAGTGATGGTATGGATGGTAGTGATGGTAGGAATGGTATGGATGGTAGGAATGGTAGTGATGGTATGGATGGTAGTGATGGTATGGATGGTATGGATAGTAGTGATGGTATGGATGGTAGTGATGGTATGGATGGTAGGAATGGTATGAATGGTAGTGATGGTATGGATGGTAGTGATGGTATGGATGGTAGTGATGTTATGGATGG
>JAVTVY010031578.1:0-12851 GCA_036873755.1 Hanleya hanleyi | reverse complement strand
ATTCCCCTCAAAACAATTCAATAATTTCATATGTTTGAAATATTATTCAAAATTATATTATTTATAATTATTACAATTATACCGTATTCATTCATCAATTTACCTCTGTCCTAATCTATTGTCAAGCAAAATATTTTAGCATGCAATTCCGAAGCCTTGGTCATTTTCATGGAAAATCGCGTGCAACATAATTTATGATGTGCGAGATTCCACTGATTCGGAGCTTCAGTCGTGTGTAACTCGCAACGTACGTAAACAGTTATTTGATGACGGATGTTAGTTACTTACTCCAGTAATTTTCTTGAGAACGATCGTAATTTCAATTAGACGGGGAAATGTTTTTTTTTGCTGTACTCTGCAATTAAAATCAGTTCGACAACTGCTCTGTGATCCGCTGTATGCAGCGCAAGCATTTGAATGGGCAACCGTTGTTTTAATTATCTCCCCTTAATGTATATTCCATGACGGGTTGGAATATGCATTTTCAGCGGCAATACACACACACGTGCCCGTGGATTATGCAGTTTTATCTCATTATAACTATAAAGGAACATATTCATATGAATAAAATAATGCAAAATTTTGACCAATTTCTTGCAGGAAACTAGTTTGTGTCTATGATTATATTCATTGTATGTCTGTTCGGATTCTAAGGTTAATTGTGTATCAATAAAGTATTTCAGTTATAGACACATACGTGGCTTATGGCTGGCTATTGGATGACAGACCTGACACTTGTATACGGATCCGGGAAATATAATCCGCCTTTCTTACTTTAATTCTTACACAAAAAATCTCGTTAGAGAGAGCCGGTTACACTGACACGTGATTCCCTCTTAAATGTGTGTATTTTAAATATATTATATATATAAAATATATATGTTTAATCAGTAATACTTGGACTATCTTCGAACAAAAGTTGCCAAAATTATCCCCAATAAAGATAAGGCTGCTTTTTTAGAATACTGAGATAATTCGATGCATATCCATGATACTCGCAACAGTTGTCAGTGAATAAATAATATGCCTTATGCTATATATAGCATAAGGCATATTATTTATGAGAGGGAATATATGAACAACAAAAAATACACCGAGAATCACTCATCAATGCAACTGTTGTCTAGAGATTAAAGTGGGAAAGTGGAGTACAGCAAATTAGATTGCCATGTTTCATTTGTCAGAAACCAGGACATTACCTTCTGTTTAAGTTTCCTACCTTACGCTTGATATGATAATTCAGAATAGGTAATAGAAACTGCTAAGTTCAGACTCGTTGAGAGGTCTAATTATATAACACGGAAGTATATACAAACACAAATGAGTCTTCCTTTTCTCACAGACTCTCGTATTGGTTTATCCTTCGTATGGGCATTGAGACACCAGGACAATGTATTCGGTGACATGATGCGAAAGCGATACTAATCAAATGTAGGTAAAAAAATAAGAGACGAATCAGAAGACACGTCGAAAAAAAGAAAGAAAAAAATAAAGAAAAAAAAAATCAGCAGACAACATGTACCTCAAGAACTAGACGTCCGCAATGACATCACTGATTCAATTAGGACATAAGCATCAATTTTTTGAAAGATCACTTGGTAGAAGGGATTAAGAGGCTTCCATATAACTTGATCATGGGATGAAAGAGAGATGGAAAGCACATGGGATGTATTTTCCTTCTTGAAATTTTTCTCCCATATAATTTAAATTAATTTAATCAGTATTTTAGTAAAAACTATTAACGACACGCCGGGAGAAACGTTGCTGGAACGCATCATGCCTGCAGTACATATCAAGTGAAGTGACTAGTTACCTGCTTTGCACGCGCTCATCACACATACGTGTGTGGGATGACCTATCCCAGACGCATTCGCGACTTATCGGCCTATTTCGTCGAAATCATAGTGCCTCGAACATTAATGGCGTAAGGATTTTTCAGCTCTCAGCTGTAAACCGTGATCCGCCGTACGTGAGGCACATCACATGCTATAGGATGTTTTTCCGCTCACAGTCCTCGTTGTATTTTTCCCTTATCAGGAGATAACATATATATATCCAAATGAAATGGATATTCCCTTGATTCTATCCGCGAAGGATCTATTCTAATTTGAGGTTTTTCTCCTGGTTTTTCTTCTCGAGCTGATATCCATGGTAACGGAAGTCATACAGCTGACATGGTAACGGAAGTCATACAGCTAACATGCATTGTTAGGAGTTTCGGCGTGATACTGTGCTTCCAACATGGATGCCAATATGGATTCCTAGCAATGCGAAAAGAGGTACCAATGTCCTACATTATCCGGGGCCGTGTCGAGTGATCCCAGACGCTGTTACCGAAAGTTAAATCTCTCGTTTTACGGGCATCTTCCTTAACTTATACCCATATGAATCATGAGTCCACAGGCGCTGGGACAGCTCACGAAATATCATTTGGTAAATTACTACATGTACATGTACTTCCCGTGGTCTCCTTCAAATGAATACCACGGTATTGCCCTGTACCGAAAAGGTGAAAATATATTATAAAGCGAAATAATCTTGTCTTGTAATTGCATTCACTCGTACTTCATTTTGCCGATACTATGTAGCTTACACTGCATTCCTCTCCCCCACAATCGATTTACAAAATGTGAGCCTGATACTGGAAATCGCCACGCGCGAGAAAAAGTGGAGGTATCATTACGCGTACCGGAAGAACATTTCGCACGGACTGTCAGGCCAAGGGAGGACATCCGACAGTCTTGACGGTGACATACTGTTTTTGCTGATCTATACTTGGTAGATCACGTTGATTTCTAGGTGCTTCGATTGGTTGATACATTGAAATTCGAGAAAACAATCGTGATTTATGCATATGGTCATTACTGATTACTGACGGCAAATGAACATGCTGTATGATAGGTCTAAATCTCGCTTATTCAGTTATTTGTCGAACAGACATAACAAATCCCGTTCCGCACTCGCTGGACAGGTTCCGTGTTCTATGTTATAAAGAACCCAATTGACAACACTCTCGCAGACGTGTCCTTTCCCGTTGAAGTCGGCGTTCGTTACTATTTTCAACTGTTGGCATACTGTATGTAATTTATTTTCAGAGCAGGTATGTGTCGAAATAGTTTTCACATTTTTGTCGTCTTGTGTACCCAATAAAACCATCGGATCTAGTCTAGAAAGCTAGGTATAATGGAGGACACCTGGCCTCCGAATTCCGATATTCTGTGAATATTTATTCTCGTTTCTCAGCTGCAAAGCCAGTAAGACAAGCAGCGGGAGGATGCTAAGTCCCCCGCCGAAATGGCAGCAATATTTTTTAGAATTGTTGGTCTCGGGGGGATATACATGAGGGAGGCAACTGTTACTTCATAGGCGTTGGATGCGGAAGGGTCTTTCTGCCTTCCCAAGTTATAAAATCAACTCAGAACGGTTGACTGAACGTTTTTTTTGCTTCTGTAATATAGTTTCCATGTAGTGAAGCATGGAAATTATGTAACCGAGAAGCTACCTCAAGTGACATCTCAAAGCATATTATCTGCAAACCAAATTTGACGAGAAGCTCAATGCATCATCAACCTATTGTCTGGAAACCAAATTTTAAATTTGTCGCCACCTGTAGGTGCAAGTGGGCAAAACTCAATCCCAAGGATCATCTCATAACATGGTGTATCAGCATACGAACTTTGGGAAGAATCTGAAAAGCGGTTATTGCCCGGAAACCAAAGTTAGATTTGCATGCACAAGTGTGCGAAACACAATCCCAAGTGACATCTTATGGCATATGAATACCAAATTTGAGAAGAATTCGATGAGCAGTTGTCAAATTATTGCCAGAAACAAATTTCAGATTTTTCCACCATGTGTCACCACCAGTATGCAGAAGCAGGTGAAATACAATCCCAAGGGGCATATCATGGCATGGTGTCTGCATACCAAATATTGGAGAAAAATCTGATGAGCGAAATCAAATATAGATTTGACACGAGGTGGTGCTGCCTGTAAGCACAAGTGGGCGAAACGCAATCCCAAGCGACATCATATGTCATGATATATTCATACCAGAGTTAAGAAGAATCTGACGAGCGGTTCTCAAGTTATTACCCGGAAACAAATCTGGTATTTCGCCACCAGGTGGCACCACCTGTAACTAAAAGTGAACGAAAGGCAATCCCACGCAACATCTCCTGGCATGATACATGCATGCTAAATTTGAGGAGATTCCGATGAGCAGTTCTCAAGTTAATGGCTGAAAACAAATTTTAACACCTAGTGGCGCCACCTACAGGCGCAAGTAGGCGAAATGCAATCTCAAGCGACATCTTAGGTCATGGTATTACCCGGAGACAAATTTGGGATTTTGCCACTAGGTGGCGCCACCTGTAAGTGCAAGTGAGTGAAAGGCAATCCCATGCAACATCTCCTGGCATGATACATGCATGCTAAATTTGAGAAGAATCCGATGAGTATGCAGTTCTCAAGTTATTGGCCAAAAACAAATTTCAGATTTTGTCATCAGGTGGCGTCACTTTCTGAGCAGAAGTGGATAACGCAATCCCAAGCAACATCTCATGGCAAGGTACAATGTATATGCATGCCAAATTTGGGAAGAATTTGATCAGCAGTTCTCAAGTTATTGCCTGAAAACCAAATTTCGAGCAACATTTCAAAGCGTTTCAAAGTTATTGCTTGCAGCACAAAAGAACGGAAAGAACCCTGGTGGCGCCACCTACAGGCAGATCTTTCTGAAATGCAATACCAATCAACATCTTGTCACAAGGAATGCACATGCCAAATATTGAAACTAGATACAGTCGATCGAATACGATTGGAGGCATGCCTTTTGCATCTTTAGTAAAGGAAACATTCATTATTTGTGAAGAAAGTAAAAATGTAAAACTTAGGAAAAACCTCATTAACATGGCCCCATAAGATGCCTTGAGGGTAGGTACCCACATACCAAATTTAAAAGAATCCATTAAGGTCCAACAGTTACTGTCCGGAAATGCAATTTTACCTTGGCCCTCAGGTAGCGCCATGTGAGGCATAAAAAATAATCCCAACCGAGATCTTGAGGCAAGATCCCTTGACATTGGAAATAAAAAATGTTAACTTGGTCTACAGGTGGCGCCACCTATGAGCAGATCGACAAGAAAACAATACCAAGTGAAACCTTCAGGTAAGGTACATGTATACCAAACTTGGAAAGAATTCATTCTTGAGGCAAGATCCCTTGACATTGGAAATAGAAAATGTTAATTTGGCCTACAGGTGGCGCCACCTATGAGCAGATCGACAAGAAAAACAATAACAAGTGAAACCTTCAGGTAAGGTACATGTATACCAAACTTGTAGAGAATTCATTTAAGTATTAAAAAGTTATTGTCCGGAAACATAATTTTAAATTTGCCCCCAGGTGGCACCACCTATATGTGGATCGGAATGAAAAACAATGCCAAACGAGAAATTGAGGCGAGGTACCTACACAACAAATTTGGAATGAATCGGTTCAGGTTTTCAAAAGTTATTGTCTGGAAACACTTAACTTAGCTTTCAGGGGGTCCCCCTATCAACATGAAAAACATTTTCAAGCCAGATCTTAGGCAAGGTACCACCGCACCAAATTTGGAAAGAATCCTTAAGGTTTTCATAAGTTATTGTCTGGAGATGCAATTTTAACTTGACCCGAGGTGGCGCCACCCAGAAGCGGATTGACACGAAAAACAATTCCAAGCAAGATCTATAGACAAGGGACATATTTACCGAATACAAAAAACATGGGTCTGTGCCTGATAAATTGAAACCTTTTGGGGTTGCAATTATCCCAGTATTACAGACAACACACAAATTTCAGCTTCTGCCAAGATATATTGGAGATATATATGTTCAAACACAATATATGAGGGTCGGGCGAGGGCTAGTTTGGGAGATAGAGGGTGCGGCTCGGCGCCCTGGGGATGGGGACATGCTCTCCTTGAGGGTAGTGGTAGGTGTGCTGACATGAAAGCCATAGAAAGCTCCCTGTACATGAAACCAGCACACTGACAACTGCATGCCATCATCTGTCAGTCCGAAAAACCACAAGGCGGAATTCAATTCAATTCAGGAAATTGATCATATGCACAGTGTGCACCCAAACTTTAGGAACTCAGTTGTAATTAATATAGTAAGTTACATGTGTGGACACAAATGGTTCCTGCAGAAGCTTTAGGGTAAATCATATGATGTGAGATACAATTATTTGATAGCAAAATTGAAGGAAATGTTGTCCTTCATTTAAGATGACACGAAATTTAAAAAAAATGGGTTCGGTATTTCATGTTATACATCTGAAATAAAATATGGTTCGTGCAAAAGCTTTAGGGTAAATCATATGATGTGGATTACAATTATTTGATAGCAAAATTGAAGGAAATGTTGTCCTTCATTTAAGATGACACGAAATTCAAAAAACAGGGGTTCGGTACTGCGGGGATTTCCCCGCCAGTTATTTCATATTATACTTCTGAAATAAAATATGGTTCCTGCAAAAGCTTTAGTGTAAATCATATGATGTGGAATAGAAGGACTGGACAGCAAATTTAAGAAAATGGTGTCCTTCATTTAAAGCGACATGAAATTCAAAACTAACAGCGAGAAGCGGAAGAAAGAAGAAAAAATGACAAACGCATTTAAGGATGCCTAATTATTAGACAAACCATTTTTAAGTTATGGAAATTTGAATGGAAACCACGGACATGCCCAGAAGATTGGAACAAGACCCAGTGGCGCCACCTTCAGGTGGATCTTGCTGAAACGCAATACCAACCCATGTCTGGTCACAAGGAGTGTATATGCTAAATTTCGAAAGGAATCCGACAAAGCTTTTGGAAGTTATCGCCTGTGAAGAATTTGAACAGACATCCACAGACACAAAGAGAGCAAGACCCATTTTAACTGGAACAGACACGAAGAAGCGAAACTCAGTGGCGCCACCTTCAGGCAAATGTTACTGAAATCCAGTACGCAACCGCGTCTTCTCACAAGGAATGCGTATGCCGAATTTCGGAAGAATCCAAGAAAGCGTTTGGAAGTTATCGCTTGTAACTGACATCCACGGATACAAAGAAGCAAGATCCATTTTGACCCAGTGGCGCCACCTTCAGGCAGATGTTGCTGAAATGCGATACCGACTGGCGTCTTGTCGCAAGGAATGCGTATGCCGAATTTCGGAAGAATCAAACAAAGCGTTAGGAAGTAATCATTTGAACAGACATGCACGGACATGCACGGACACATAGAAGCAAGAACCACTTTAAAGTCCCCCGGCCGCGTTGCGGCGGGGGACAATAAGCAGCAGTCCTATCGAAGAAATCTAATAGGATATCTCTCCCTCTCACTCAATGATGTGATACACCTATTCCTGGGCTATGTCCTTCTTGGCGACAGGCACAAACCACTAAACGGGCCACCCCCTGTATACCTTGTAAACCATTGTGTACATTACCTTTTCCCTTCAAAATATCATGGACAGTTAACACATCGTTTTCCAAGCGATGAGGGATAACTTCCAGCTACATGTACATAACCGCTGAGGGATCATGTCCGCGAGGCATGATAACACGATTGTCTCTAACGGTTTCTAACGTATTTGTCTATAAAAGGTGATCGTAATCACCACACTTGCTTCTGAAGAGCCGTCGAAGAAGCAATACCGGTTTATAAAATACTATAGTCTATATACTACAATGTTTGTGGTTCTTATAAAAGTACATGCCACTGAATAACCCATAAGTGGAGAAACGTGTATGGGGTAAATAACTTCACTTCGTCATACTATATGATGCTTCATTAACTTCTGACTCGTTCAATATCCAGACACTATCCTCGACCGGTTCTTCGAAGAATATGTTAAAGATAGCACAAAACACTTCGTGTTTCAATGATACATACTCTTTGCCGTTTATGGGGGTTGCTATGGACGCAAAAATGCCCATCCTTATATCGAATCATAGTTATGGGTTATTTAGAGATAACCCCTTAGAATACGTTCAATCAACATATGGAGAACAAATTGGTATTGAATTCCAAGAAATGTGGAAAAGATATCTTGCTAATTTTCCGACCCTTTGCAAACGAACCTGTGTAGTCTATACATGTACTTCTAAATTCTTTGCGTCCACACATATCGTTAACCATGGAACAAGACGACAGAGAGATATCATATTTTGTCACCTCCCACAACCATTACAATGTCTCCGTTATGACTGATACATTGAGTACGCTGAATAACAGCCCTAGAAGGAAAGATTTCTAACTCGACCATTATCACCAGTTGAAGATATGTTCCAGGCCCAAAGAAAATTCCGACACGGGCTCAATTTTCAAACACCGATTTTCATACGACCCCGTCCACTTCGTGTTTTTTCTTTTGGGGGGGGGGGGATTCCACGTCCACTGCTTTTTCTACAAATTCGGTTTGTGCATCAAAGGGACCAATGAATAGACATTGCAAATTATTTCCAATATTCCATGCGTTGGTTCAACTAATACACACACTTCGACATTCGACACAACTTCAGTTATGGGGGGGGGGGGTAGTACAGATGGTTCGAAGTGTTTGTAGTGATTAAAACACACCGGAGAAAAAATAATTGAGTGATGTATAAACGTCCTACAGTGGCACCTTTGATGCACTAAAGAGATTTGCCAGAACTGCTGTCAAGGTGAAAATAAAAAAAGAAAGACCTTGCAACAGACCCAACAGTTCAGCGCCTTAATCGAACGTTCTGTGACGTTGATTGTTGGATGCAGATGAACGGTTGTGGTGAATATCATTGATTTTTTTCAGTATGTCGGCAGATTATATACAGCAATGGCAAATAATAGGAAATACGTACGATACCATGATAGGGGCAAAATGAAGTCGAGGCAAATGACACTCGCGTTCCGTTTATTTCTCGTTTCATCAATTTCAAATCAACTGGATTTTTTTTAGAAGTTAGAATTTATAATCGATGTTATTTGTACCCTTACAATCCGCCTTCTATGTAGCTACATCGATGAAATGCATTTTGCTTCTCCCTTTACACAGGCGGAACCCGAAGCTGCGCTATAATATGCGCACGTTACAGAGGGGTTGGAATGTTGTTTGTGGATTGGATTTGTGCAAATGTTGCCACACTCATCGGGAGAGATGCAGGCATATTCACGAGCGTTTGTATCTTGTCCGACCATAGAGCAATTGAGCCGTTGAGGTGCGATGGTACCGGACCAGTGCTGTCTAGGTTGGCGGCCTTCTGTTCGCATCGTTTGACTGGAAATCTCCTCACTGCCACCGGAGATCCTGGCGTAAAATGCCCACAGAATTGAAATTATACAGGATAAGTAAAAAAAAAAATGTCCACCTTTGGTTTTGTTACTTTATTCATCTGAAGTTATAATTTATTGTGTATATAAATATAACACATGGAAGGGTACTTCATCTGCGCACTATATTCATCCAAAGTATGTTTGATTTATGGACGAAAATATACATATATTGTGTATATACCGATGACGTCCATGAAAGGAAAGTGCATTCCCTGTATGCCGCAGTAAAGAATGAACGCGGCAGTTGGCGAAGAAACAAGAATGTTTTTCCAATGTGGTCTTAAAAGTTCATAACATGACAGAATTCTCGGTGAGTGGAAGTATTCTCAGTAGGAAGTATTCTCAGTGAGTGGAAGTATTCTCAGTGAGTGGAAGTATTCTCAGTGAGTGGAAGTATTCTCAGTGAGTGGAAGTATTCTCAGTTCTGCTTCACAAATCTACTCTGACCATTGAACAAATTGAATGGAATCATGCCAAAGTAGTATTCGTCTCACGGACAGAAGCCAATACATTGTTTAAGTCATACTATCATTGGCCATACTTCGAGCAAAAGAATATATGACGTTTACATACGCAAAACTTCCTTGTGTGTGATGGTAATAAAGTCAATTTTTTTTCCACTCCAGAACCTGCCATATAAGATTTTTCTTGAAGTTTACATACTGAAATATCCCCCTCGAAAGAAACTGAGATGTTCAGTTGCATAAAAATGGATATATGATTGATCAAAATGTGCTTCCGGGCTGACTTTGATATTTTTGGGCATTTTCATGAAGGATTTTCTCCTGTAGCAAAAATACGACACCTCAAACCAAAACCATTCTTGGTTCTTTCCAACAAACAAACTTCCTAATATACTGTGTGACAGAATTATTTTGGTTTCAGGTGTCATATTTTTGGTACAAGAGAAAATTTTCACTGTAAATGCCTCAAAAATACCAAATCAGGCCGAGGAGCACATTTTGATTAATAATATCTCCATTTCTATACAACGGAGCATAGCAATTTTGTCGAGGCTGATATTTCAGTATGTAAAGTTTTAGAAAAATCTGATTTGGCAGGTTTTAGATTGGAAAAAAATCAGCTTGATTAGCATCACACACAAGGGAGTTATTCCCGTATTGTCGTCACGTATCCTTTGGGAATATTTCAGGTAATGAACTTTAAGACCAACTGAACTGGGCATTGGACAAATGTGCAACAGAAATATCTGAAAATAGATACAAATGTGAAGTGTCTCGTTCCTGTGTCCGAGTTCACTCATTCCTACGTTATGTGGAGAATGGACTTTTCAGTCATGAGCGTCATCAGTGTATACACATTATATGTATATTTTTGTTCAGAAATAAAACATACAATGGGTGGATATAGTTCAGAGAGAGAGAGAGAGAGAGAGTTCCCTTCCATGTGTTATATTCATATACACAATAAATTATAACTTCAGATGAATAAATTAACAAAACCACAGGTTGACATTTTTTTTGTCTCACCTTGTATGGGCCCATTGTCCGAATCGTTCACAGAGCAGAATTGGTTCATTTTCTCAGAAGAAATCGTCTTACTCTCGGCGAATGTTTTGTCCCACGACTGCGACTAACTTTTTTTATTTTGAAGTTGAATACTCTCTCAAAGACGTTGAATATGTAGTTGTGGAACACACGCCAAAATAAACTATTGGTTAAAATTTTCAAAAAATTTATATCGGCTCATATTTGTAATCGGCGAAATAAAAATCATCATTATCCATCAGATGAGTGTTATGTTCCCTTTCATTTTCTCACTGTGCGAACGATTACTCATATTGATTGTCTCATAGAGAGGATATACATATTGATTGTCTCATTTAGAGAAGATATACATATTGATTGTCTCATTCAAAGACGATATACATATTGATTTTCACATTGATATCTAGAGAATATACATTTTCATTGTCTCATTGAGAGCGGATATACATATTGATTGTCTCATTGAGAGAGGATATACATATTGATTGTCTCGTTGAGTTAGTGAATATACATTTTCATTGTCTCATTGAGAGCGGATATACATAATGATTGTCTCGTTGATAGTTAGAGAATATACATATTGATTGTCTCATTGAGAGAGGATATACATATTGATTGTCTCGTTGAGTTATAGGATATACATAGTGATTGTCTCATTGGAAGAGGATATACATATTGATTGTCTTGTTGATAGCTACATGTAGAGAATATACATATTGATTGTCTCATTGAGGAAGGATATACATATTGATTGTATCATTCAGAGAGGCTATATATATTGATTGTCTCGTTGAAAGCTAGAGGATATACATATTGAATGTCTCATTGAGAGAGAATGTACATATTGATTGTCTCTTTGATAGCTAGAGGATATACATATTGATTGTCTCTTTGATAGCTAGAGGATATACATATTGATTGTCTCTTTGATAGCTAGAGGATATACATATTGATTGTCTCTTTGATAGCTAGAGGATATACATATTGATTGTCTCTTTGATAGCTAGAGGATATACATATTGATTTTCTCATTGAGAGAAGATATACATATTGATTGTCTCATTCTGAGGGGATATACATAATGATTGTCTCATTCTGAGGGGATATACATAATGATTGTCTCATTCTGAGGGGATATACATATTGATTGTCTCTTTGATAGCTAGAGGATATACATATTGATTGTCTCTTTGATAGCTAGAGGATATACATATTGATTTTCTCATTGAGAGAAGATATACATAATGATTGTCTCATTCTGAGGGGATATACATAATGATTGTCTCATTGAGTGAAGATATACATATTGATTGTCTCATTCTGAGGGGATATACATAATGATTGTCTCATTCTGAGGGGATATACATAATGATTGTCTCATTGAGAGAAGATATACATATTGATTGTCTCATTCTGAGGGGATATACATAATGATTGTCTCATTCTGAGGGGATATACATAATGATTGTCTCATTGAGAGAAGATATACATATTGATTGTCTCATTCTGAGGGGATATACATATTGATTGTCTCATTCTGAGGGGATATACATAATGATTGTCTCATTGAGAGAAGATATACATATTGATTGTCTCATTCTGAGGGGATATACATAATGATTGTCTCATTCTGAGGGGATATACATATTGATTGTCTCATTCTGAGGGGATATACATAATGATTGTCTCATTCTGAGGGGATATACATAATGATTGTCTCATTGAGAGAAGATATACATATTGATTGTCTCATTCTGAGGGGATATACATATTGATTGTCTCATTCTGAGGGGATATACATAATGATTGTCTCATTGAGAGAAGATATACATATTGATTGTCTCATTCTGAGGGGATATACATAATGATTGTCTCATTCTGAGGGATATACATAATGATTGTCTCATTGAGAGAAGATATACATATTGATTGTCTCATTCTGAGGGGATATACATAATGATTGTCTCATTCTGAGGGGATATACATATTGATTGTCTCATT
>JAVTVY010031577.1:0-11965 GCA_036873755.1 Hanleya hanleyi | reverse complement strand
GTGTAAGCCGTTCGAGTACGTACGCAGGAAGAACATTAAACACAATAGACAGGGCGTACATTATTCCATGATGTCTTTGCGTTTATCAAATGGTATTCAAGTATAACAGCTTTTTTGAAGTGGATCACATTCAGTTATTGCGATTCAGTGCATGGTGGCCAAGTTTCAGTATAACAATAGTTAAATTTTGAAACATGGAGATAAATCCCTTGAGTGAACGTGAAATACAATAATTGGATCATCGGTGAACCCGCCATGTAACATTTTTGAAACATCCATGCTTGTCTCTAATATAATTGCGTATTCACAGGTGAAACAGCAGTTTTCAGAATAATTAAAGCTTACATGTCCACATGAAAAGCTGAAATAAAAGCGTGGAATAGGTCTTTGGATTATGGACGCGGATATTCTTTAATGGACAACGGCTGAATAATGAATGACGGACCAGACGCTTGTAATTACATCCCTTACAGCGTGTTTGAAACAATAATTACGTTAAATTTTACCCAATCATTTTCATAACACCTGAAAATATCCGAATCACCCTTTTGGTCCCCACTGGCCGTTGTCCGTGCGTGTATCCCCAAGGTCCAAAACCTGTATTCTGAACTTTCTGAAGTGGATTCCGTGGGGATTTTAGCTTATACCTACTTGTTCTGCTGAGTGAGTTAATTGTTCATTTTTATTGTTTTTAATCATGGAGGCTCCTTAGAAAGTTCCTGCCTGTCTGGTGCTGGTATATTCCCGTCCGTGCTATGGAAGGGATATTCGTGTCGGCATGTTTACTCCATGGTTCGGACCTTAATTCCCTCAATACTCGGCTATGAGTTACCAATTTGAGTTGATCTGTCATCACAGCCTCCGAGCTACCATATCTCATTCCGCTTAAGCCGGTGCTATGGGCCGTGTGGTGACTTCATAGTGTCCACATGGATGGTTCCAGGCCTGGATAGGTCCCAAAAAGCCCTGGCCCTGTAGGGGTAAACCCGGCGTTGATCAGAATTTCGACTTAAACGCTGCATGATAGAAGACTGTTGGTAAGCCTCGGTCTAATCCAGAACAAATCATTTAATTTAAATTACTTTAACCGTTGATTCGATCCACCTTGTCTTTAATATGTCTTGCCTTGGAGTATTTATCACATATTCCTTATTTACCTTCTTAGTTTCCAGACAATCTTTGTTAATTCTGACAAATATTCCATTCTTGAAATCATCCGAAGGCATATTAAAATGGAAATGTGCATGGATTTAGTAAGTTTTCGAATGTCACTAGTCAACACTTTAGAAACAGCTGTTCATATATGTGTTTTCTAGTTGATAAACTGCACAATTTTCACACACATACTGTATACAGGCTAATTTCGCCTAATACATAATGTCTCAGTAATTGCCATGATAGTGGATATCTTTTTGATCAAATAGTTCAACCTACCGCGGAGATTTGTCCATTTCTATTCAAGCTTATAAGGCTCGCTGGACGTCGATTTCTGCCAAAATGTAAAAATGGCGTGTACGTGATATTGAGAAACCTCTCATAAATCAGCATTAGGACATAATAATTACCCAGACCGCGATTTTACGTTCCAATGACCTCGAGCGGAGGAATGTAATTTAATTTTCAATATATCAAGAATCCATGATAGCTGGATTAGTTGAGCGGAGAGCCAAGCGTGTCTACCTCGATACAGATCTCTCTTCAGAATGGAAATCTACGGACTATATGATATTGGCAATTTTCACGCTATGTTGCTATATTCCAACGCAAAAATATATCCACCCTCTTATACATATTAGAGAAGATGTCTGAGTGCTATATTTCACTGACCATTGAACGTAAGCTTGTTGGTAAGCTTCGAGAAAGCTGTTGAAATTTTCAATATTAGCACACAGCTGACGGTTTTGCTTCACTTTTGTTGAAGTCGGCTTTGGACATTATACCACATACATCTTCTGACAGCTGTGTGCCAGTGTGCTAGATTCTGTAAATGGTCGGAATCGAACGTCAAATTACTAGGGAACATTGAACGAAAACAGTGGAGCCTTTACAGATCATCGTGTTAAAATTTTTTGACAGAATGGTCTATCAGCCCTGTTTTAGCTAGAATCATGGCCAGTCTGTATATCACTTATACAGACTGCTGAGTATCATCGGAACAGAAAATTCTGTAGGATAATGTCGAACTTCATGAGCACACTCCAGGTCATGGTAAGAATAGGCCTCAGTTCCTTAGAGAGCTTGTCGAAAGAGGCGACTAACTCGGGCACCCGTTAGGTTCCCGGGCATGTGCCGGGTGTGAAAATGAATAGGAACCAAACGTCGTGATATGATTGAAATATAGTTGAAAGCGACGTTATATCACATTCACTCACTCACTTCTATCGACCGCCTTCATTGGTTTGATTCAAGATTCCAACGTTGAAAGAGACGAGAAAACTAATCTCCCACAATTCCTTATTAACAGGCCTAAATCAACTAGTCGGGTCAGAGAAAGATGCTAGCTTGATCACTGCGTGTGTTTGCTTAATAGTTTCCACATGGACAGCTGCATTAAAAGCGCGACTTCGATACCAAGGTTACGTCTTAAAACCCTCTGTATTCTAGTCTGAATTAGTATTGACACTATTTTTATTAGTATTTCCCACCTCTTACATATCTCACTAATCGATGATACACGATACTGTTTGGATAACTAAAGATTCGGCGACTGAAGAATGTCTTGACGAGGATCCAATAGCCCACCGTCGTTCATAAGAATTTGCGCGTTCATAATCGGAGGACCGTATTCATAATCTCATTTAGCACCAAACTCCAATAAAATATATATAAACACAAGCTGGTTTCTCGCAAATTAGAAGCGATCAACAGGTTTCCGACACGACCTATCATCAAACGCGTATTACTGACCATATTGTTTTATCTCAATGAATTTGTAAGTTGTTTTATTTTTATTGTTTTTGTTTTATTGTATGCCAGTCACGCTTCGACCGTGACTATTCACATGAGCATCATAAAGATGTTTTATTACACGATGGTTTAGCGGTATTACATGTAGATCTAAAAAAGCTACAAAACGTAACGCCATCGATCTTGCACACTACGATCGTTCTAGAGATTATGAATAAAAGCCGCTGCACAGTGTTACATCGCCAGCGTAATACCAAAGAAAAAATATCAATGCTTGTATCTGATACACAGGCATGTGAATTACTTGTATCTGATACACAGGCATGTGAATTACTTGTATCTGATACACAGGCATGTGAATTACTTGTATCTGATACACAGGCATGTGAATTACTTGTATCTGATACACAGGCATGTGAATTACTTGTATCTGATACACAGGCATGTGAATTTCAGCAATAATAGTTAGGTTTGTTGGCTCTTAAAACAGAATCTCATGACGGAAACCAAATAGCGTCAACGAATACTGCACTATATACAGGTGAATTCAAAGGCAGCTCTGCGCATACGTTTCTTTTTATTTTTATATGAAATAAAAAATTCACAAAAATGCATGATAAATTAGTAAATAATGATCCCAAATTAAATAAAAGGTTCACTTTTATCCGCAAAAAACTAACATTTTGTAGAAAATTACGGGAAAATTACACAACATTGTTGCAGAGACTTGTACCATCAAGCGTGTACACTCAAAGTTTCTCAAATTTAGCGATACATATCCCTTGTTGATAGCAAAATACGAGCGTAGTGTGCATGTACGGCAAGAACCCATGTACTTCAAAATCATGGAGTTCATATGAACAACCACAATGAAAGCGTGACGAAGGTACATCATTATCTGGATAGAGACTAAGCGTGACTGAGATACATCATTATCTGGATAGAGACTAAGCGTGACGAAGGTACATCATTATCTGGATAGAGACTAAGCGTGACGAAGGTACATCATTATCTGGATAGAGACTAAGCGTGACGAAGGTACATCATTATCTGGATAGAGACTAAGCGTGACGAAGGTACATCATTATCTGGATAGAGACTAAGCGTGACGAAGGTACATCATTCGCTAGATAACGACTTCACAACGAAAATAATATGGATTAAGAATACTGAGCAGCGATATAGATTTGAGATTTTTGGGAGATCATGCTGTCTTGCTGGTATCATTGAAACTAACGCAGATATATAAATTAGGTTCTTGGATTATCGACGCAGAAATCTTTAATGGACGACGGCTGAATATTGAATGACGAATTGGACACATGTATTCAGATTTCCCATGAAGGAAGAGCGGGAGGATGGGATGTGATCAAGGCCACTTAACTCTCACCCAGGTTCGGTAAGATAAACTTTGTCTGAGGGGAAAGGGCACAGTTTACCCCGAAATGTTCGGACAGCTGAGGGTTCCTTGAGTGAAACAGAAATCAAACTCATTTGAAACCGGAAACTGTTGTGGTCGGAAGGCTGAAAACATGTGCCATTATAGTTATGGGATCTGAAAGAGAGTCTTAAAAATGGCATAAAAAAAGCATTATAAATATTTTGGCCAGATCCGAGGCTTGGGGAAAACAAGAAAATATCCGTGTTTCATGCTAGTAACTCCAGTGCGTGGTATCATGGTGAATCTAAATGAACCCAAACGTTCAGTTGTCCAAGTTAATAAAACAAAATTCTCTCTTTTCCGAGAGCGCTCAATAAATGCGGTGAATAATAAAACACATCGTCTTACAAATAGACAAGGCTAACAATCGCATATTACCGTACTAGTCATGTTCTGAAGTCAACCGTGGTACTATTTGCCTTTTTCTCCTGCCAAAATAATAGGAGAAACAAATGACCAAGATCAATCCATTACTCTAAGCACGGTACGGACATTACATCATATTTGTTCGGGAAGTGGAAGCATTCGTGATCTTGAGTTCTGGGAATATAGGGCGGGATGAGTTATTCTATTTAATACTCTGGGAATATAGGGCGGGATGAGTTATTCTATTTAATACTAGAATGACAGAATCAAGGTTTTACAAGTTGTTCCTATTACAGCAGCATGTCACTTTAGACACAAACTCATGTATTTGCTATGCTATCAAATTTTAGTTGCCAAAATGAGCACAAATTCCAAATATCAGAGAACAATGTGTGGACTGCGCTACTCTTTACGACAGTTGATATGGAATGCAGTAACTGGGCGTATTTGTATTTTCTTCGATGGTTCTGGATTGTTCGTGTGTAAAATCAATGTCATCCTCGCACTGCAGTGAAAAATGAAAGCATATGATCTTTAAAACTGATAATAGTGATACCCTATGGTGAAAGCTAAACCTCTATAGATCCAGCTTCAAAGTCATTCGACTTCACGGTTCGAGCGAGATAACTCATCTCGCTGGAGAAAATATGTATTTAGCTATGAAAATTGTTTGTGTTGCAATCCCAGGTACTGTTACCTTATATCGTTGAAGCATGTACAATTCTTCATAAAACTCATCAGTTTTGACACCTGCACTAAAGTTTCTCTCCCGCCTCGAACAGCTGCGATAATTGGACACAATTAGTCTTAATAAGAGCTCTCTCCATACTACTATGCCACTACGAATACTGCACTTCATATCTTCAAACAGTCAAGATGGACAATGACGCACTAGAAGCTTGGAATGTAATAAAGTTTCATCTGTACTAACATCAACAGTATTTCGACAACTTTATATAAACTTACAAGAAGTGTCACCGTATCGGTTTCTCGCTTTCCGGGGACACATATATCCAGTCTATAACTAGGGAATGACTAGTCAAGGAAGAGACAATATCCATAGCAAAAAGCTACTTTATTTTCTCTACAATTAATCAGACTTTATCAGATAATACATCATGCGCACACGTTCCCACTGGCCTAACAGCATACAACGCAGTGGCTATGACCGCAATGGTAACATAACTGTACTAGAGCCTACCTTCAGTGGCTACCTGTCCGTTTTGGTACGGATATGGCAACATTACTGAGAAAGCTTAGTCTCCGCTATAGTATCATGCCTCTGCGTACACAATACTTTCAACATAACATAACTTTAATAGTGGTCTTTAAATATGTTTTGTTATCCTAAAATCAGTTACGTGATGTCAATTAGGAACGTACTCTAGAGTTTTCAATACCAAAATGTCAAAGTCAAGATCCAGCTAACTTGGCAATCAGGCATGTTCAACTCTCGCTGACGGGTTGAGAGAGTTTAGTTTATTTGAATAAAGTTTTTGTTTGTGTTCAGGTTTTCCACAAAACGTAGTAGGTAGTATGGGGAGAAGAATTATAGCGGTGAAATAAATTCATTTCGGGATAATTTGAAATGGAAAATGATATAGAAATCGACTATACTACATAAAGCTTCAGTGATTGGGACAAACACTCGCATGTTTGAACACACTGTTCATTTGAAATGTGTTTAACCAGAATGAAGATCAATATAAACGGAAACATTCGCATATGTCCATGCTGTATTCAATGCAACCGATGACCAACACTACCGATATAGCAACATGCCCTCATTAATCATTTCGTATACATGGCAATTGTGCATTCTTGCTCACATTCAGTCACGATATCTAGTATAACGTACCACTCAATACTCTATGGATAAAAACCTGTGTTTACAATCAGGACACTAATCGTCACGTCTGGTGCCAGACAACATATGTTTAGTCCTAAATAAGAATTAAGATGTCACCTTGTGGAATACAAATTCGACAGAATGTCTCTTAGGCCAATGTTTTATCTGTTTCCCAATTTTAATAATCTCGAGCTTCAAAGCTTAGCACCGGATATACCTCTGCTAATAAGGGTAAATTAGCGCGATTTTCTTTGTTGAGTGTAAACTATTGACGCCTGTAGTATAAACACGATGTCTTCCGAGAACTCATTACTCTTTGATTTGTATACTCGAAACCCCATCAAAAAAGACCGGACTCAATATACAAAGAGTAGAGGAAACAGTAATGGAAAGAGCGCATCTATATTCATCTATTCGTATCTGTTTGCTGGGAACAAAGCTACACGTCATAATATTTATACTGTATCGGTTCGCCTCTAATCTTCATTATCGGTAGCCGGTCTGATGATACAGGGGTCGGAAGCGACAGTTGATATAGGCAACCAGGAATGTAGCATAAACAACTGGTGATACTATCGACGGTGGTACGATGTGGAAATATTACCATTCATATTGGCCTTTCACTACGTGGACGAGACAAAACTGAAATGTTCAGGCAAACAAATCAATAATATATTGTCCAATATTCAATGTAGATGGTTTTGGCATATGAGATTTAAAATACACATATCAGATATAAAATGAATCAGAGTAATTGACGAATTGAAGCAAAAAAATGAAAATACCAAAATAAATAGTAATTCATCCATGGTTTCAGTGAAGTCTCTCTGAATGCATTGTATATATATATATGCATCTCAAGAACAAAATCATCATAATATATGCGTTTGGTCGGATATTCGATGATCAATCGATTTAAGTCAATATCTTGCAAATTAGTTACTTGCTGTCATGGTGTTGTTGTTTAATAGACACTGGATATTTCAAGAATAATAGAGCTACGTAGGCTTGTTTACGTGGGTTAATCGCTTCGATCTTTCTAGAAGATTATCTAGGCCAGATGATGTAATGCATATTCGAGAGGCTTCTTGATTTGGTAGAATGATCTGGAATGCCCCGTAGAGTATAAATAGCCTAGCGTTCAGTGATCGGAGGGAATTCAAACGGCTTTTCTGTGGGTGCATTATACTGTCTTACCTTTGTCTGAAATTACGGACGGCTGGATTGTATATTCCTGTGAATTGACTCTTGGCGCTGTGGTATCTACGTGATTGAACTGACGGAAACTGGACAACAGCTGAACGGTGTTGGACTATCAAAATACAGAAACAGCGATTTGTGCGGCACGGACTGTATAGAGATTTGCATGTCAGTACGGACTGTGAAATATACAGTAAGACTATATTTTTCACATTATTTGTTGTATCAACCTTCCTTAATTTGTATATGATTTTAGTATTGTAAATAAATATTTGATTGTTAATCCTTGAACTCACAAAAGTTTTCTGTTGCGTTTTTTCTATTATCGTTTATGACGTAACACTTGCAAAAGTGGAAAGGCCCACAATTTTCAATGATCTCGACAATATAACATGGCTTTCCTCTCGTGAGATATGTTACAGAAGCGGTAGTTATACAGTATTGGAGCCGCCGGGTTTCAATTCAAACTAGCCGGCCGGATTTGTGTCACAGCAGTCAAGCGTCAAGGGAAACTAGATGGTTACTTCGCATGGAAATACGTGGTCTTACAAACGTCATACCCTTGCACAGAGAGCTGGTATTGTTATCTTTCATTTTTCTTCCTGGAAATCATTTTTGCACGATTCATTCCTTTGTGACATCCTTCTACTGACGATCAATATATCGAACGGATTCAAGATCTTCCCATAAACTTTTTTATCCATTTCCCCAGAAATTGCGCCTTCTTTTTCGTAAATGTCTATACCCCGTTTTCATGCCATAATATTCGCCAACATGATGGTGCAATATCTTAAATTCGGATTGGAGATAAGCCTTTGCCTGTGGAGACTATAAGATGGTCTGAAACACGACCAGATTAAATTTGCAATATTTTCCCCGATCACATTGTATCATTCTTTTTCCCCTTAAAAACGTGAAGTCCCTATAGTAAAAATGGCTACAATAGTATATTACCAACGTTCCTTGGTGATATAATTTGTATTGATTGTGCATGATCATACATTGAACTATGGTCGTGATAGTAGGATGAAGAGAAAAAGGCAGCCTGAACCGTGCAACCCAGGGACACAAATTCTTATGTCCACACAGATAACACCCCAAGCCATATTCCAGGGACCTTGTAGACATGATCAACTCAGGGTTACTACAGATTCCTTTCAGCTCTAAGCGATGACTTGCTCTTCGATCGCCAAATACTATTTCCATACGAACACATCATCTTTCCGTGTAAATATCCACCCGTATAATTGGCAGTTACTGCTCACGAAATCGGTATACGGTTCAATGGCGGCGCCGAAAAAGACTGGTATTTTCTGAAAACAAACTTATGATCGAATAATTATAAAAAATAACATTACACTGACTTTCACTAAGACAAATGGTGTTCTCCCAGATTGCATTCCATAACATTTCATAATTTTATCATAAAATCGAACGATTCTACCCAAATCTACTAAACTAGGAAGTGCTTGCTCAAGATTCCTTTGTGACTTGTTCAAAATGGTATGAATAAATTGTTTATTTTCAATATTATAAACGATTGAACGACCATCACTTGATCTTAAAACATGTTTAAATCGAGAACAATAAATCACGAATGGATCAGGATGTCGCGATTCAATTTGTTTTAATGGAGAATAAATAAATGACTAAAAATTACACGGCTCTTTTATGAACAAAATTTTGACGTCGCTGCTGCCGTTTCGTATGAGCCACTCCCAACTTTCTCAAAGCTAAGGTACAAAACTACAGACGTGATAAAATTTATGCATATTGGGAACAAACAAAATAGTTGACAAAACATTGGGAGGTAATGAGTAAAAAATTAATGTGAAATAGTCAAGTAAGTAATCTAAGCCACGAGCAACCAGTAAGTCATTGATCTGTTAATCTCACAAGCAGGGTTCCCACTATGACGATTACAGGGTATAGGCCAGTAAGGAATAATTGTTAATCAAGGATAGTATACTGATAATAATATAGCAAAAATGAATGACAATCTAACTTAAAATATTCGTGAGCTAAATTACAATGCACTGGACAGTGCGTTGTCTGTGAAAGATATGCTAAACAAACATAAGCAGTTTCTCAGGGAAAGAGGTATTTCCCTTCCTCTCTATCATGTCGATATATCAAAATTGTACTGAACTCCCAAAATGTGAAAAACCTAGATTTATAGCCGGTTCCAGAAGTCGTGCAACTACAGTTCTGTCCACTTCGTTAACAATAACCATGAAGGCAGTTAAATCCTTTTGGGAGAATTACTGCGCTACCATTTCAAGAATACAGGCGTCTGGTCCGTCATTCAATATTCAGCCCATCAAAGAATTTCCGCGTCCATAATCCAAAGATCTATATCATATAATAGCATTAGCACCAAATTAAAAGGATAAATCATAGTATACATACAACTAGGATAATTTTCCGCAAGACAGAAGCGGTCAACAGTTTTCAATGATGCCAGCAAGGCATCATGATGCTCCAAAATATGAAAACCGTATCGCTGATCTGTATTCTTAATCCATATGATATACGTTGTAAAGAAAATGCATGTGGATACTTATTAACTAAAATAGCCTTAAGGAAGAACTAGCTGGCAAATGACACCTACCGTATATACCTTTGTCTACTTGAGATTTATCGACTCTCAATACTATTACCCATCAGGATCTCATTGAACACCTCAGTTCATTAATAATATCGATGTTCAATAAAACTGTTCACTGGTATATTAATATCAGATGCCAAACGGCTTTCCTCAGTTCTACTGCTCTAAAAGATTATCATTCTTGTGATGATTCTTTGTTTATAGAACTGCTTTAATTTCTCATCAACATATTCAGCAATTCTATATACCAACAGCGTATAGGTATTTCAGTGGGTAAAAACTGTGCACGTCTTTTGGCAGACCTATATCAATTCTCGAATGAATTCGCCTTTCTATGCAGAAATTGTCAAATGATAACAATTCCGAAATGGAAAGATATGTAAATGGTGGAAAAGTCGACGACGTCTGGCGACTAAAAAGCAACCATATGACTCCACAGGAATACAGAGTATTCTCGGACGTACCTCGTTCCTTCTCGTTCTAGACGATCTCCTAGAACTGTCTCTGTATTAGCGATGCTGTGAAGGATTTGAGGAACCTACTGATAGCCCTGACGGAACATCATATCTGGACCTAAACCTTTACAAGAATGATCAGGGCTTTCACTCACGTCGACTCTACGACAAGAGATAACGTAAAACCGGCATCGTTTTCCACCCCCCTTGTTGTGTTTAACGAAGAGAGACGATTACATTTTTGGGAGATTTAACTACCCATTTCTAGGTAGCAATATTCGAGAAGGACCTGCATAGCATATCTCGCCTGATAGCATTTAAGAAATCATGTGCAGACTTTGACGATTTCAATCAACCCCACAGAATGGTACTGCAGAAACTTGTCAAAGAAGGCTATACCACCGAACGACTCCTTTCAGAGTTTCTCAATTTATGTAATAAATATCGTTCAATGACGAAAAAATGAGATCGTAGCGTGCAAGATCTCTGGCGCCACGTTTCGTAACATTTATTTAATTCCAGTTAACCCCGCGCTAGGGGCCGTTTGATATCATGCATTTTACATCTCCATGATCACAATCAAAGCGTGAATGAGATACATACTCTGAAAAAGACTTAGAAATTCATTTGGATAAAAATATTGTTCAGTGATTAGGATTCGATGTAAAGTTTATTTTACATCTCCATGATCACAATCAAAGCGTGACTGAGATACATACTCTGAAAAAGACTTAGAAATTCATTTGGATAAAAATAATGTTCAGTGATTAGGATCTGATGTAAAGAAAACCGTTATTGGTATAGCCGTCTTCGACAATTAACCGTTATTGGTATAGCCGTCTTCGACAATTAACCGTTATTGGTATAGCCGTCTTCGACAATTAACCGTTATTGGTATAGCCGTCTTCGACAATTAACCGTTATTGGTATAGCCGTCTTCGACAATTAAGCGTTATTGGTATAGCCGTCTTCGACAATTAACCGTTATTGGTATAGCCGTCTTCGACAATTAACCGTTATTGGTATAGCCGTCTTCGACAATTAACCGTTATTGGTATAGCCGTCTTCGACAATTAACCGTTATTGGTATAGCCGTCTTCGACAATTAACCGTTATTGGTATAGCCGTCTTCGACAATT
>JAVTVY010031576.1:0-12475 GCA_036873755.1 Hanleya hanleyi | reverse complement strand
CACACGACCCATTCGAACTGTGATTAGCCCATCTCTAACCCAAACACACCCCTACATAGCACCCAAAATGCCTGTTTTCTATACTACGGCCAGACTGCGCATGCGCAGACTATTGAACACGGACGAACCATTAGCCCAGTCGGATGCTCCTGCACGAGAGCTTCAAAATAAGACCTCACTCGACCCCATTGGACCACCAGGGACTCACCTTGACTCCAACATGTCCACCCCGTATGGCCCTATACACCCATAGCCATGCAGTATAGGCCTATGGGCCTACCCAGGCCTCGGTGACTTTTTTCAAAAATTTCACCAATTCGCTCCGCAACACTTCCTATCGTGTTCTAAATGACGAGACGAGTAAAACGAGACCCCACAACCCTACCGCAAATGTATAGAAGTAAGTTTCCCAGGGGAACAAACATTGATCCTATACCCCAGTATGGGAATATATATTTATATATATATGTCTATATGGGGCTATATCGTACTTTTTCAAAAATTTCACCGATTCGCTCCGCAACACTTCCTATCATGTTCTACATGACGAGACGAGTAAAACGAGACCCCACAACCCTACCGCAAATGTATAGAAGTACGTTTCCCAGGGGGACAAACATCGGTCCTATACCCCAGTATGGGACTATATGAGGCTCGGTGACTTTTTCAAAAATTTCACCGTTTCGCTCCGGGACACTTCTTATCATGTTTGTCTTGACGACACTAAGAAAACGAGACCCCACAACCTATACCGCAAATGTGGAGAAGTAGGTTTCCCAGGATGGTCCTATACCTCCCATACCCCATATAGGCATTTTCCCGTAATTTAGAATAAAGTCCGTATTCCGTATTTTTTCAGGAAATTTTTTACATACACCCACCCTGGAACTAGGGGGAGATAACTCTATTGACAGGCGAGCCCCGTTAAGCCCGGCGACCTATATACCACCCATACCCCATATAGGCATTTTCCCAGGTTTTTCGATAAAGTCCGTTTTCCGTTTTTTTTTTTTCAGGAAAAAATTTTACATGCACCCACCCCATTGCCTGAATGCCTCTTCACCTAGGCTTCACTTTGATACCTCACTCGACCCCATTGGACCATTAGTAGCTCCCCTAGCTCCAACACGGCTATTTGCATACCCTTGGGCCACCGCGCATGCGCAGAATGCCGCTATTTCAACCCCACACCCAGTCCATTAGATGCCCCTTCATGAATGCTTCACATTGATACCTCACTCGACCCCATCGGTCCACTAGGGGCTCCCCTAGCTCCAAAAAGGCTATTTTCATACCCTTCGGCCACCGCGCATGCGCAGAAGGCCGATATTTCAACCCCACACCCCCATTAGATGCCCCTTCACCTAAGCTTCACTTGATACCTCACTCGACCCAATCGGACCATTTTATCTAGGGACTACTTTTTCTCCGCGGAAGCTTTTCCCCGCGACCGCATCACCACCAAAACCGCATCACCGCGGATGAATACATGGAACTATTTTTGACCTGGAAAAATTGGAACTCTCCTGTGCTGGAAGTAGCTTTTTGGTCAATTCTCGCTTCTGATTGGACGAGAGCTCTGTGACGGATTTGAAATACTCGCTTCTGATTGGTCGAGAGCTCCACACTTGCTCCACAAATTCATCTCATTTGCATAAAAAGGACCCAATTTCAGTTTTACCTACTACTCACCCCACTGGTTTTCCGTATTACACGCCACACTTGCCTAATACTCGATTTCCGCTTTCTATACTACTCCGCGGGACGGAAGTTACATCATAAACTTTGCACTTAACATTGATACGTCAAAGTTAAAATCAAAAACCGAAAAACGGACCAGTCGGGGCAATTTTCAACATATGATTTTCATTTTTGCGCGAAGCAAAACGTCAAAGAAATATTGAAAGTTGAATGTCAAATTTCAATTTTCGTTTTTTTTTGTTTTTTTTTGTACTCCCAAAATTGAAAATTGACAGTCAAATTTCAATTTTTGATTTTGAGATTTCAAAAACAAAAAACGAAAATTGAAAAATTGACGGTTATATTTCAATTTTTGATTCTGAGAATCCAAAAACGAAAATTGAACTGTGCAAGGATACACCATTCTCCCAACGTCAGAGTTTGTAACCTCCAAACCGTCGGTAAACATATACGACAATAGGGGATATACAACCTGGTGCCATGAGAATGGGTTACACGGACCAGTTATCTTCAAGCACACCGTTCGTTTGAGATACGGGCGTCAGAGCCGACATCGGCATTGGAAATTTCCGTGTCTACGTCCGACATACTTTTCGTATAATACTAAATAATAATTCTAATCAAGCATAAGATGAAAAATTACATAAACATCTATTTTCGTGTAGTATTGATGCCAACAAAACATCAAGCCCGTCAAATCCTTATCTTTGATGAGTATTCTTTTATCTGGGATAAATTCAAACGTAATGAGCATGAGATGTATTTCAATCTTGAACTATCAGAGACGTACATATTTCATCTCGACCGAGTTGACGTAATTTGGAGAGAGAGAGAAATTTAACAAGCATATAAAACTCTATCTAAAAACGTTAACAATCCATCACGAGTCCAACAATGAAAGATAAAACGTAAAGAACTGGTATTCAACAAACCAGTTTTTCGTAAATACCGGTATGGTAATTTATTATCAAGTCTTCTTTCCCTTACCTCAGGTGTATTGCATTCCTCGATCCAAATGCGTTTTGAAAGCCTCATGACATCATCTGGACTGTAATTATTTATTCTTCTTATACTATAGCGTGTCTTAAATAGGTGCGGAAATAGTTTATGTCCGAGGAATAGTCATTTCTTGCTACTCGCACGCGGTTAGTCATTTCTAAATAATTTCTAAGGCACATCCGGCAAAGGCAATAATTGCCACGGGTAGATTATAAATCACTGTTTGCGCAACTTAACAAAGCCACATTTTATCAACAGTCACCTGTGTGCGCGATATGATTATCACAGATGACTAAATCGTACTTCTTAATTGAACTACCCTACCCCATTAAGGCCAGCATAGTTTTGCGATACGGTACCTAATTTAAGTCTCTGAGAGAAATAGAGGGGGTGTCTTCATACCTGACTAGCTAAATTTCAAGATCGTTTATAATTTAATATTCTGGTCCAACACACCCACGCTCTGCAAAGTAGTTCTCGGGTTAAATCCGATACCCCAGTATGTATTGTTTGGAGAAAGATTGATTGATGTACATGTACATTTCGGGAAACGCGTTCCATTCATTTTCAACTCACTTGATGTTTGCTCCAACAGAAGTGGTCTAAGGGAAGCTACTCTGACAAAACACCACTCCGAGTTTCACGCGTGATTTTTGAGATTTGCTGAGATTGCTTGTAAGTTTGTATTGTATTGAGTGTCCATGGTGATAGTTAATCAAAGTTGCCACTAAGAATGGGTCCGAGAAGAGAGAATGAGGGGGCTTGACAGATGAAAATATTATGTGATACTTCTGTAGTTATGGGAATTAAGAGAAGGTATATTGTTTAATAAGAATGTGGGGATTAAACAGTGTCTATGTGACACTGTGGGGATCATGTGTAGGGCGGGTTGGGGGAAACGGGTTGCACGGCGTGTTCGCACGACCTGTGTCCATCGCGGTGCGATGGAGTGCCCAAGTACATCCATCCATCCATCCATTGAGCATTTTGTTGTTGCACTGCCGGTATTGGGTTTATGCAAATATTAAAACTTGAAGTTGCTGTTGTTTCAAATAGTTACAATTGATCTATTGCAATGACTTAGTTACTAACTTGTCAAACTACCAAAACACAATATAAATGAGTTAGTCTACGGTATAATAAATGTTTATAACCAGTAAAATTTGCAAAAATGCTGTTTTTCGAAACTGCTGAATTTTCAATGATTTATAAAATCTTTAAAATATACGGTACCGGTATCACTTATTTTGCTAAATGATTTATTATAGAAATCAGCTGTGTATCAACGAAGGATAACGTCACTTCGATCTCATTTACAATATGGTGTTTAAGTATAAAAGTTCTGCAAATAACTAGTTCGCATGAGAACAGTCACGTGTATTCGTAGGCCTACCGTAGATAAAAACATATTATACTGATTTGGAGGCTAAGAATGTCCGGTGGCTGAGTGTCCGGCCCTAGATGATCTATGAATTGATGTGATATATTTATCTGACGGTCGTAATTCATATGAATTACGACCGTCAGATATCACATCAATTCATATGAATTACGACCGTCAGATATCACATCAATTCATATGAATTACGACCGTCAGATATCACATCAATTCATATGAATTACGACCGTCAGATATCACATCAATTCATTATGAATTACGACCGTCAGATATCACATCAATTCATAGATGGTTTTCTATGGTTGGCCATCCCTGCCAGAATTCGTTATTTAGAGGCTGCCTCTAAATAATATATACCATGGTATAAAATGCCAAGCCTGCCATAATTCGTATTTAGAGGCTGCCTCTAATTATTTTGTACCGTGGTATAAAATGCCGAGCCTGCCATAATCCCTATTTAGAGGATGCCTGTAAATCGCCAAGCCTGCCACAATTCGTATTTAGAGGCTGCCTCTAATTATTTTGTACCATGGTATAAAATCGCCAAGCCTGCCATAATTCCTATTTAGAGGATGCCTCTAATTCATTTTAGCCGTAAGTCGTAAATTTTCGCCTTCTTATTACTTCCACCAATGATATGCGCTTTCACAAATTTGGTGCCATATCTCTACGCTTGTTACAAGTTTACTCATTGGTCAAATTTAATATTCTTGATATGACATCGAGTTGTTTATGACTTACGGCTAAAATGAATTAGAGGCATCCTCTAAATAGGAATTATGGCAGGCTTGGCGATTTTATACCATGGTACAAAATAATTAGAGGCAGCCTCTAAATACGAATTATGGCAGGCTCGGCATTTTATACCATGGTATATATTATTTACAGGCAGCCTCTAAATACGAATTGTGGCAGGCTTGGCGATTTAGAGGCATCCTCTAAATAGGAATTATGGCAGGCTCGGCATTTTATACCACGGTACAAAATAATTAGAGGCAGCCTCTAAATACGAATTATGGCAGGCTTGGCATTTTATACCATGGTATATATTATTTAGAGGCAGCCTCTAAATGACGAATTCTGGCAGGGATGGCCAACCATAGTTTTCTCCATCTAGTCCGACCGGGCCCCTATCTTCTAACCCAGCTAGTACACTTTTCTCCACATTGGGGACAAGTGCCCGTGCCCGTCCTTGGTTGCAACAGAAAAGATATAAAAAGGGGCACTAATCACCAGAACATTCTTCCATCACACTGGTTAGTCGCAGCTTTCCACTTTAGACTCTAGATAGCAGGTCAGATGTTCCTCTTAATCCCCGCTATAGTTTTAAGTTGATGTCATATTTATTGATGGAATGGTAATTTTTAAGATAATGGCTCAGTTAAGTACCCACTTTACCGGTTAACTACTATGAATAAGCCCTAAAATACGCCCACCGCATGAGGAATACCTTCGACAAGCACTTCGGGTACGGGGAAGTTAAACAACCCGGAAGAGAGGCTGCGACTATTTTTAGCCAATCGCATGGCTGGAAAGTATTCAGCCCTGAATCGATTCTGTATTTTTAGATGGATGTACGAAAGTAGGTGTAAATTTTAGTGAATTTAACAGCAAATTTGGGCTGTTTATTCGTTTTATTATATATATGTTGAGAAACCAATTGAGTATATTTCAAACCACTTTGAGTAATCATGTGAAACAGTCGTCATAAGTGGAAAATGAGCTTCAATGATAACCGACGGAAGGTGGGTATGTCTGACCGATTAGGCGTATTCTCATCATGTCATGGGATAATTTGTAAAGATTTTGCCAAACTGTGTTGACGTTTTGTGACTGACCTGTTATATATTATGTGAATCTAACCATTCACTCATTCGTATGCAAATCAAGAGCTGTGAATTCACAGTACCTTGGTCACTGCCTATTTGAATAACAGTGGTCTCATGGTCTGAATGAACACGCTTATTATGGGCGTGCCTCTCTAACAAAAACAATAGACTGACACACTTATTAAATAGATTCCTTTTCTTACCACGTGTTTGTTCACATGCGGCCTTCACTTGAAATGAAAGATTTTATTTATGAGAGTATTATATTGAGAAAATACTTTACAACTGCATTAGTAATTATGGTTGGCCATCCCTGCCAGAATTCGTCATTTAGAGGCTGCCTCTAAATAATATATACCATGGTATAAAACGCCAAGCCTGCCATAATTCGTATTTAGAGGCTGCCTCTAATTATTTTGTACCATGGTATAAAATGCCGAGCCTGCCATAATTCCTATTTAGAGGATGCCTCTAAATCGCCAAGCCTGCCACAATTCGTATTTAGAGGCTGCCTGTAAATAATATATACCATGGTATAAAATGCCAAGCCTGCCATAATTCGTATTTAGAGGCTGCCTCTAATTATTTTGTACCATGGTATAAAATGCTGAGCCTGCCATAATCCCTATTTAGAGGATGCCTGTAAATCGCCAAGCCTGCCATAATTCGTATTTAGAGGCTGCCTCTAATTATTTTGTACCATGGTATAAAATCGCCAAGCCTGCCATAATTCCTATTTAGAGGATGCCTCTAATTCATTTTCGCCTTCTTATTACTTCCACCAATGATATGCACTTTCACAAATTTGGTGCCATATCTCTACGCTTGTTACAAGTTTACTCATTGGTCAAATTTAATATTCTTGATATGACATCGAGTTGTTTATGACTTACGGCTAAAATGAATTAGAGGCATCCTCTAAATAGGAATTATGGCAGGCTTGGCGACTTTATACCATGGTACAAAATAATTAGAGGCAGCCTCTAAATACGAATTATGGCAGGCTCGGCATTTTATACCATGGTAGCCTATATATTATTTACAGGCAGCCTCTAAATACGAATTGTGGCAGGCTTGGCGATTTAGAGGCATCCTCTAAATAGGAATTATGGCAGGCTCGGCATTTTATACCATAGTACAAAATAATTAGAGGCAGCCTCTAAATACGAATTATGGCAGGCTTGGCATTTTATACCATGGTATATATTATTTAGAGGCAGCCTCTAAATGACGAATTCTGGCAGGGATGGCCAACCATAAGTAATGCCCCTCTTTCCACACTCTTCGTGTTGCGTACAAATTTCGTCCAATTTGCAGCGATTTTCTCGTCTTTAGGCCACAAATGAATACTAACACCGTCATCTGTAGTAAAACTGCAACCTCCCACTACACAACGTCGCGGCATATTTAACAAATGATGCCCCGATACTCCGAAAATCTCCAGAAATCAGCAGCTACTTACGACTGTAGTATACGGCTTTAACATACAGAATACAAGACGGCTTCCCTCCGTGACGTCACAGCTGGAATTGACAGGAGAGCGATTTTCACCTTTCAAACGGCAATATCTCGCCAACCAGACTGCACAAAATTATGAAAAAAATATCATTATTTTCAGAATCGAAAGGACTTTTTTTGTATTTTTGACCTCAGAGCGTTTGGGTTGACCTTTAACTAATTTTTGAAGCTATCAAATATGCACTGATTATCCAACTAGGCAATATGTAGTGAATTCTACAAAACATCACCCCTCTCCAACGTATCGTACTATTCTACTGAAGATAAAGTCCTCGTGTCTGGAACACTCTGCCCCCTGATTTGAAGTCCTGCGACTCTCTGTGGCTTTTTTAATCTCGGCTGAAATCGCATTGTTGCCCTGGTCAAAATGATGCTTTATGCATGAGAAATCCCATACAAGCGCATATATCTTAGAAAATATTAGCCAATATTCATGGGCGAACTCACATTTGTTGCGGAATTTATGTATCCTAAACTCGTACAAAAGTAGAAACAACGAAGCTCGTTTACATATATGGTGATTTATAATTACAGTTTGTCCACAAAAACCTGATGTTAAGACTTCTAAATAATAATCTCTTGCTAATCAATATATTCGTCATTTTATTCTTAAATTATATTTATTGCAATATGGTCAGTAAGCTGAGTTTCACTTAAACAGATTTAATAATATTTATAGCCTCATGATGTACATGATTAAACTCTTGAAACAGATTAGACGTTAATCTCAAGGGAATCCACATAATCTCTAGCACTTACCCTACCTTGTCTGGTTAATGGTAACACTACACCATAGTCCATACGCATATACAATTTACACGTCCATGTACAAAATGGTCAAAACATATTTGTACTTCAGAAACAACGCGATATATCACAAAATAAAAAAATCTACTATTTGCTAACAAATGGGCGTATTTTCTGAGCCACTAATTCACTAATACGCTTCCGTAGCTTAACGTGCTTGATCTCACAATAATCCAAAAAAGTGAAAAGTTGAAAACCCAATGCAGAATCAATATGTACCAAAATATACATTTAATATGTCTACCCGTTCAATATGCTGTTGGTGAACTCAGCCTCTCGCTTCTCTACAAGGTACAGCATATTCTCACGTTGGAGGGACGTGGCAGGCATTTCACATTTTATCTTCATAAAAAACTTTCTTATGCCTTGTGCCATGTGTCTTTATTCGGCTGCAGACGGGCGGTGTGTCGATTGGGATGCGTTATTTCCCATTTATACATCCAAGGTCCGGTGACAACTGTATCGAAATCATCTCTCTGGTGAAATAAAACACAGGAATTACACCCTAACGCCACAAATTAAATAAAGAGTATTGAAGTTGAAATAGGTGGGGTCCATTCTCCAAATGCAATTCAGAAAGTTACAAGTATAGAGGAACAAGCACCCAGAGGATGCTAGGTCCCCCGCCAAAATGGCAGCAATATTTATAAGCGTTCTCGATCTCAGGGGATATACATGTGGGTGGCAACAGCTACTTCACTGAGGCGTAAGAAGCAGAAGGGTTTTTTCGCCTCCCCAGGTTTTGAGATCAACTCAGAAAGGCCGACTGAATGTTGATTGCTGCTATAATATATCATCCTCACGGTGTAGCATGAAAATTATGTAACCAAAATGCAACCCCAAGCGACATCTCATGGCATATTATCTGCAAACTAAATTTGACCAGAATCTAAAGGCATCCTCAATCTATTGCCCGGAAACCAAATTTAGACTTTGCCACCATGTGTCACAACCTGTAGGTGCAAGCAGGCAAAACGCAATCCCAAACGACATCTCATGGTATGGTATCGGCGTATGAACTTTGAGAAGGATCTGAAGAGGGGTCCTCAAGTTATTGCCGGTACTGGATGCCCATGCACCGGTGTTTGTGTTATTTGGGGTGGGTCACATATGAATACCAAATTTGAGAAGAATCTGATGAGCAGTTCCCAAATTATTGCCAGGAAACAAATTTTTCCACCAGGAGGCGCCACCTGTAGGCAGAAGCGGGCAAAATACAATCCCAAGGAACATAGTATCGTGGTGTCATGTTATCTGCATACCAAATTTGAGAAGAATCTGACGAGGGTCCTTACCCGGAAGTTATTGCCCGGAAACCAAATTTAGATTTTGACACCAGGCCACCTCTAGGCTCAAGTCGGAGAAATGCATTCTCGAGCGACATCTCATGTCAAGGTACATTCATACCAAATTAAAGAAGAATCCGATGAGTGGTTCCCGGAAACAAATTTGTTATTTTGCCACCAGGTGGCGGCACCTGTGAGTGCAAGTGAGCGAAAGGCAATCCCAAGCAACATCTCTTGGCATGGTACATCCCATGCATCCTCGCTAAAACCAGGGGTACCAGGGGATCAACGACAACCGACAGCGGTAGATGTCAGCCAATCAGCAAAAGCAACATCCTGCACGTATTGACCAATCAGATCACTGAAGTACCGCGACCATGGCGACCGTGACAACAGATTCGAAAACACCATAGCTTGTGCGATACCCAGTGGCAGATGAACATGCAACTTTTAATCAACCACCATGAACATTAATAAATATAAAGGAAACATAGTTTAAAACAAAATCTATTTGAAGAGAAAATAAACCCATTCATCTACCAACAAGCCAGGCAAATGTAGGAAACACCGAAACTTTAAAGGCGGTCCGCGATGTCAGTGTATCCGACCTCGCCTTCCCACTGAAGGATTTGAATTGGGTTGAAACGCACGGATTTCTATAAAATTTCACTGGTCTATCCATTAATATTTTATTGTTATGCGTGCTTGGATTAAATATTTTACATTCGGTATCAGCGAATAGTTTAGCAGCGAAAGTAAAACCCAAACGTATTTTACCATCAGCGCAGTTTTTCTAGGTCACGTAACTGGAGTGTGGGCGGAACGCGGTCTGCTATGCAAGTTGGTCAAGGGTTCGCCTTTGGCCCACAAATAGAAACCTTGACGTGGTGAAGATGGGTACATCCATGCCAAATTTGAGAAGAATCCGATGAGCGTTTCTCATGTTATTACCCAGAAAGGTAGGGTATTTCAAAGAAATTCGACCTAGTGTTTCTAAGTGATATCACTTGCAGCACAGAATAATGGAATGAACTCTAGTGCTGAATTGCTGAAACGCAACACCTACTGACGTTTTGTCGCAAGGAATGTATTTGCCAAATTTCGGAGGAATCCGACAAATCGTTTCGAAAGTTATCGCTCGCGAAGGATTTGAACAGACATCCACGGACATGCACTGAAGATTGGAACAAGACCCAGTGGCGCCACCTACAGGCAGATCTTGCTGAAACGCAATACCAACCGACGTCTTGTCGCAAAGAATGCAGATGCCAAATTTCGGAGGAATCCGACAAAGCATTTAGGAGTTATCGCTTGCGAAGTATTTGAACATACATCCACGGACATCCACGGACAAGCACAGAGGATTGGAACAAGAGGCAGTGGCGCCACATTCAGGCGGATCTTGCTGAAACGTATGGTGTTCTATTGAAACGCAATACCCACCGACGTCTTGTCGCAAAGAATGCAGATGCCAAATTTCAGAGGAATCCGATAAAGCATTTGGAAGTTATCGCTTGCGAAGTATTTGAACAGACATCCACGGACACATAGAAGCAAGAACCATTTTAAAGTCCCCGGCCGCGTTGTGGTGGGGGACAAATATGAGAGTCCTACATCACCTGAGCAATAAGCATACAGGAGAGAGGGGGGAGAAAAATCAGATGATTAGTACGGTGACGTCGCCAGTTCCGATCCAGTGTCAGTTCCGACCCACTTCCCAAAATATTGCTTCTTGTCATAACCATGATCACGTAAAATCATAAAACATTTGGTTTATTTAAGCAAGTTGATCAACCTCTCAATCATGGTTAAATTAGATTATGCATTCACTGGTTTTGTTAGGAGACAGCTTTGCAGACCCACACCATACACACGACTACATCGGTCTAAGTACAAACACCATGACTCGCCGTTGGTCAAAAACCGTGTCGTCTGCCAGGGCTTCCGGTCAAAGTTTTGATGTTTTGTTTCTCACATATAATTATCATATGGTACTATGTATCTGTCATAAATTTATTTACTGGGGTGTCTCTCTAAAGGCTACCTGCTCCATTGTTGACATCAACTGACGGACCCAGTTCCGAACCACCATCATCCATGGATGGCAAATCTGGGTCGTACCATGGCCTGAAAATGTCTTGCGAACGCAGCGCTCACTACGTAAAATCGTAACTCGAGTGCTGATTAGCATTTCTTCTCTTTAATCTGCTATTTCAGAGGTAAAATAAGTAAAAGTACCGTTGATTTATCATCATTTTCGAGTGAGTATACGCTTATTAGCAATCGGAGTTATTTCAGAGCCCAATATATCTTGTCAATATGATCAGGTCGACCATATCACTATCGCCCCCAACCCGCATTCTTTAACGTCAGATGTTCACTTATCAGATGAAGACATTCAAAATGAAATATCCAGCTAGGAACTTATTTTGGCGGAAAAGTTATCATGTTGACGATTACATTTGTTTATATCTGGGCCAAAGGTCAATGTCAAAACGAGGCTGGATCGGAACTGGCGACAGTGGGTGGGAACTGACACCTCTCATTAAGAAATGTAATTTTATTTTCCCTGCAGTTCAGTTTATCCCCAGCTAAGTTAGTTTGTTAATAAAGGCTATGGACAATTGTACGGCGATCAAGATAATGAATATGCCAATCAAACCATTTCCTTCTGAAACAGATGCAATTTCACTTTGGTGGGTCGGAACTGGCGATTCGTCTGTACCAGCTTTTCCAACAATACATACACAACAAATCGATACGACCAACACAATAACACCCAGGGATTTCGATAGTAGAATTTTGGCTCATTACCTTCTCAGTGCTCGAAGCTCCCTGCCCAGCATCTGTGTGTCTCTCTCTAAGATAGTCATCCCAATCAATTTTCAGGTCAGGCTGCTTCGAAGATCGAAATAATATCCCCTCCTTCAAGCCAT
>JAVTVY010031575.1:0-130599 GCA_036873755.1 Hanleya hanleyi | reverse complement strand
ATGGCCGAGTCTACATCGCCTGATCAGGGCTTGATGGAAATGTTTCTGGCTACTCAGATGAATATCCCACAGTTTTATGAAACTCATGAAATTTGTTATTATCTGATGTGTTTTGAACACGTTCACTGATAAATATCCGAGAAACAAATAAATGCTAACTTCGCTTGAAAACCCGAATACCCAAAACGAAAACTGAGATGAAATACTCCAATCTACTCATCGTGGTTTGCTCTCGCTCGGCATGAAATCGTGAATTCCAAACTTAGTGGTTCAGCCGATCACCGAACTTGAAAACCCGATGGGAGACAACTCTGTTTGAAGGTTGAATTTTGGCTCCACGGTTAGATGGCGCTATCGCATCCGGGTTTACAATTGAAACTTGAGTCATTTGCACCTGCAATTGCGTCTTTGTTATTTTGAGTATTTCTGGGGTTTAAAGCTGGTATTATTCCAGACCTCTTGTATAGTATGTTTCGTGAACGTTTTTAACATTTGTGCATCGTGAAATTTTGAGTTGATTGGTCAGATTTTCATTGCTCGCGGCGTTTTTTATTGTCTTGATCAGCTCTGCTAGATGACTATTTTTCTTGTGTAGGGAGATGGCGCGACTATTTTTCTTGTGTAGGGAGATGGCGCTCGGCTAGATCACTATTTTTCTTGTGTAGGTAGATGGCGCTGTATTGAATACAACTCTGTCATACGGGGCTTTTGGGTCTTTGAAGGCACACTGTTAATAAATAGCTCGGCCTGTTTGTAAAACTGTTCACAACTGTTATTATTTTTGTTTGTTTGGTTGGGTTGTTCGATTTAATCTTTTCTGGAGCTTCCTGTGTGAGAGTTTTGCTGTGCGGTTCCCTTGGTGGGAGTCTATAATTACTATTTTTTGTTTTCTAGTATATCTACTCGATACATTATCAAGACTAACTTCTCAATGTCAGACCCCATTTTGTCTGAAAAGGGTGTAAAACAGGGCTTCAATTGCAGTCCTACCCTATAGATTCAACTTATACTTGAATGACTTGCATACTTATCTAGTTGATGATAATGCACCATCTCCTAACAGTCCACTTGGGCTGCAGCATAATTTGTCTACCCTTCAGGTATTTTGTTCTCACTGGAAATTATCTGTGAATTACCTAAAAACTAAAATTGTTATCTTTAATGGCACTTTCAAGAGCAGTAACAAAAACTACACATTTAGTTATGATAGTTGCCCATTAGAAATTGTATCCTATTACTGCTATCTTGGAATCCTATTAACCTGTAATGGTAACTTTAGCTCCGCCATGAACACATTAAAAAATAAATCCTCTTAGCATGGTTCAAATTGCGCTCAAATTTAAGCACTGCTGACAATATCCCAGTTCACACTCTCGTAAAGATGTATAATAGTATAATAAAACCAATTAACACCTATGGCTCTGAAGTCTGGGGATGCCAGCTCATCAAGAATAAGCGTGGCTTGTTTGACTCCTGGGATAGAGTAATCCCCAATGTCACTGCAATCAAAATATGTAAATCTATACTGCACTGACCACAGAACCCTTACTGTCCAGAAGTGCCACACTTCATGTGAAGTGTACCTAGAAGTGCCTCTGAAGAGTACACTGAAAAGTCACTTCAACAACAGAGAAAAATACTGGCACACTTCATCATAGGTACTTCATTAGAAAAGGCAGTAGCCAAGGGACTCCTCAAAGATACTTCATGGGCTTTGTCAATTTCATAGCAAAAAATGAGGGACTTCAGTGACACTTCCGAGACTTAGTTATTGTTCAGCATAATCTAAGATACTCCTCAAAGACACTTCTTGGACTTTGTCAGTTTTATAGCATAACTTGGGGGACTTCCCCTTAAAAAAATATCTTATAGGATACTATAAGATTCTGAAAAATCCTATAAGATTCTGAAAAATCCTATAAGATTCTGAAAAAAAATCCTATAAGATTATGAAAAAATCCTATAAGATCCTGAAAAATCATATAAAATTCAATCCAATAGGATTTCTAGATTATTGGGATTTTCCCACAAACTGTTACTGTAACATAACATTATATCATTATTGTAGTTATAGAACTATATGTATACAATTTTCAATGATCTTAATTAGCTCTGGGAATATCCCAGCTTAAAGTTGGCCGATTTGATTTCACTCAGTGACATCAAATCTCATTTCCGTGAAACCACTAAACATCAGATTTGTACTTCACAGTTCAAAATAGCTGCAACTGTGTAAAATATTCACATGTGGTTACTGACATATTACTCAGAACTGAACCCTTTTCTGGATCTTTGACATTGATCTGTACCATGGGTTTCCACTTGAATAAAATAAATATATTAATAATATCAGTCTCTCGCATATTAGTGTGATCAAAATAGTATCATATTAGATAAGAAATCTTCTTGAATTCAGATTTTATAATCAGTCCAAATCCATGATTTTATAGTAAAATTGGACAAAATGGGAAAATATTTTTAAAAGAATCAGTTCTAACATAATGTCAGCAACAAAAAATGTCCATTAAAGAATACTTTATATTATCCTCTTCATTATTATTAATTGTTTTAAACTATTTAATAAATATAATATATATATAATTTCTGTTTCTGATAGTCTTTTTCATCTTAAATGTCTCATCAAAATGAGTGGACTTATCTGCCCTTGAAAATTTAATTGACCAGCGTGGGCGCCACCATCAACAACAAAAATGGCTGTCCTAAAGTTTAAAATCAGGTGGATTTGTTCATGTTAAGCTAAAGTATGGAGGTTTGAAGAACTGTATTGCAGATGGTGATGAGTGCAGCTAGTGATATGGTAAGTAAATTATAAATATAACGATAATTCTTCCCTTTTCATAACTTAATAAGCAAAGAACTGAGCTGAACACTGAGAGACCCACCATGAGTATCGACTATTATTATCAACAAGTTTCCCTTGACACACTTGGCATATTATAAAATTGATATTGTCCTCAATAAATATTGCTATATGGACTGGTTGTAATAATGTACTTCACCTTATAATTGCAGTCAAATTTAATGGGTCATATAGCATGGGTGTCGCAAAGAAATATCCATATCTCTGTCTCAATATCACTTTCAGATCTACCCAGGTTCATCAAGGCAGTGTGGATTGCCATTGTCATGATTGTGTGAATTGTCAGCTTGGAAACCCCAGGCTTGGGGACCTCATATGAAGATTGGCATGCACCCCTGGAGGAAATCCCCTGAGGGTGAGATATTTTCATCACAAAAAGATATTTTCATCATCAAAAAAAAAAAAATCACAAATCTTGTATACTTCCTGTTCATGTCAAAACAGGGGTATTTAACTGGTTGGGGGATGGTAGCTCTAAATAAATTATCTTGATGTTTTGAACTGTTTATTGATTTATAAAATTTATTGATTTTTGTTCCTTCCAGAAGATTAGAGAATATTTCCATACCAAATTTTTGACAAAATGGTAAAGAAATATGTTTTAAAATATATTGATAACAAAATGTTATCATAAGGCCGTGTTAAATTGATTCCTTGTTTCTTGTCCCCATGCTGCTTGACAACCAAAGCGATAAAGCGGTAAACACAACACAACAGCCATTTACAACACACAATTTTGGTCGAGGATTTTCAGAACACTGGCCATTATTTTAGCTCAATAATAGTCTCTCTGACATGACTGCAGTTTCTGTAGTTTCTCTATGGCCTGTTTTAGCTGTGTCAGAAAAATTGAGACAATGCAGAAGCAGTTGCACATGGCATAAGATCACAAGAAACATCACTCCTGCAAATATACCCACATCGGTTGGTCATTGATATAAATACAGATTTGAACACCCCCTAGATCATGTATTAAAATAAAATGATAAAACAAACACAGCACTATTCAATTTTAATCACAACCCAAAAAAACTTCAATAAACAAACTTCCATATGGTTTATATATGACTAGTCCATATTACAGTGGTTTTACTTTCACTGAAGCACTTTTAAAAATAAGAAATTTCAAGATAAAAATCAAATATCAATACTTTGTAATACAGCTGAGCTTATAACATACCAGAATACAATAATATTCATTTGGCAATCAGTTTTTGCCTTGCATTTCCATATTAAGGAAGAAATACCTGAAATTAAATATTAAAATAAATTAAATACATCTCTTTTTTTTTCATGCCCGTGTGACTGTCCATATTGAAAAAAAAACTTGAACAGCGTCAAATCAGTCCATAGATCATGTGAATCTGAACAATATTTAGAGTATTCTGTTTTACTGACTGTCAGTCCATTCAACGCTTTCGTTTTGCACCTCTGGTTCGAAACCTTGGCAACAGCTGGCAGACGTCACATGTTGGATGGCCCTCACTGGTTTTCCCAAACGTAGGCAGAGTGTCGCCACAGACGAAACAGCGTATCGGAAAATGGACCCTCTTGCTGTAATAATGGACTGACACATCGTCTTCGTAGGTGATATCATCTTCACTTGACAGGAAGACACATGGAGATTCAGAGACAGCAAACTTATCGGTCCGGTCGCCGCCATATTTCCCCGTAGGACAAAAGGCTGTATGAGCAGCGTTCATCGATTGGTTTTTGCGAGAAAGATCAGCCAATGGAAAAGAGGGTTACATTCATATATCTTGGCATACTGTGCGGGTATGGGCGATGTTATCGGACACGGATGAACTATTAATGATTTCATAGCGAAATACAATGAATTTCCAACATTGTTTTAATATTTAATATTGAGATAGTTGGGGGTATGATGTAATAAATATCTCTGTTGACTATATCACCGCAGTTTTGCACAACAGATGCTAGATTCCAACTTATGCATCGCAAAATTCGGATCAGCAAACTACCACCAAACTATGCTAATACTATGACTCAAATTTCTTTTTATTATTACGTCTACTTTCCACGGTGAATAGAATATTTTTATTCTCCCAATTCAGTTAAATGAAATTCTCTTTCTTGTGAGATGTTTATTTTTTCGTCAAATCGCATTCAACACGTGTGCGCGAGCTAGGTGTCCGATAATATTGCCTTCTCCGTCCGATAACATCGCCTGTACCCGTACATTTTCCATCACCGAATTTCGAATTTATTTCAAAGAAACCTAGTAAAATGGACACGACTACTTTAATACCAATAAATCTCAAAGAAATTGCATTCGATTCTTCAGAATACAGCCGACTCTGCACGCATGTGGCTGCTATGCTGTACTGAATGGTTTTGTCAGATGGATTTCTGACACTCGTGGGAGCAACAACAACAACAACGCCAGCATGCAGCAATATAATTTTTTTGACAACGAACAAAATTCTGAGACTGTTTAAACGTTTTTAGTCACTATCGACAAACAGATACACATAACCATGCTAGCTAATCCATAGACCATAAAACGACAGTCTTGTTTAGTGAATTTTTTGCCTGAGTGGAATTTTTTTTTTTTTCGTCAGTTGAATTTTTTCTTGTGTTGTAAAGCTATGCGGGCGATTTTGGCATCGCGCGGGACAAGAAACAATGTATCAATTTAACACGGCCTAACCTATTTTTAGTTGTAATCAGACAAAGTATAATCAACTATGATTAGACTTTCAATCATTATAACAGGCTATATTTTCCTTGTCTATTGATTGCACTATTCATATACCAAAGCTAAGGATCTTCACACACTTCAATTGTACATTTCTACCCACATCTTGAGAAATGAGAATATTGCATTTCATTTCAAAAATTTAAGAACACAATTTATAGTTAATAAGCATTTATTTGTTATTTGAAAAGCTGTATGGAGATTTAGTTGAACCAGAAATTAACAAAGACAAGTTATAAAAATTCACATGATTGTTTCACTTCAATTCTAATGGCTTCTTACATTGAATACTTTAATATTCCAGAATACAGCTGCTACAAGGAACTCGGCTCACTTCAAGCAGCCACTCGACTGACAGGAACTTTCATTTGCATACCTATAGGTATGGTTGATATCTTCATAGTGTATATTGGCTAGAACGTAACACAAGCTGTTTATCTCCCTTGTTTTATATCATGGACTACTAAAGAAAGGATAATAGACATCTTTATCAATCTTTTGTAAATCGTACGGATGTGTTTCATTCTTTACCCTTTATGGTAGTCAACCTATTCTCTCTCTCTCCTGAGTGTATTAAAAAAAGAAAAACTGGATTGCATGTCATACGGAACCATATATACAACTGATCAGGTTTTAATTATATGCATGTATTTCTCGCAACAGGCCAAGAAGTCTACAATTCAGACTGGTGGGTTTCAGCAAAAGTTGGATTACATCCAAGTGGGCCTCAGGGCAACTAAAGCAAACTATCCTTCGAAAGATCTGCTGCTTCAAGTTCAAGTTGGATAAGATGACGGTCACCCTTGAATAATAATACTAATACTGCAATAAATTCTCATACCAAAGACTGCATGTAAATACATACATAGTACTGTGCTGTATTTTGTTTCAAGGATTTGTGCCAGCGGTTATATAAACTACACGTTTCTTGTTAAGAACCACCAGGTTTATTGTAAATATTTTATGATGTACTGTTTCAGGGCTTCGTTTTTAGCGTGAGCGATAGCTCGCCTGCGCGCAAACACTCACGTAAATTGTCACAAGAGTGATTTTAGCTCACAGACACATCATATTTTATATGTTATTATATTGCAACCACTCGCCTGACTTTCGAATACCCTCTCCTAAGGTTTTTTTGACGTGGGCTATTTTTAGCTCGCACACTAATTCTGAACACGAAGCCCTGCTGTTTTGTCTCACGTCCAGTGCTTTCTCTAAATAAAACGTTCTGTGCTCAAATATATATTTGTGTCTTCTTTTCCGGGAAAGTAAATATCTCGTGGCTACATACCTTTCGTTACACGAATAAGGTACTTCAAGAGCACTTCAGAAGTGCATATGAAAGGTATCCTACTGTAGAAGAGTGGATGAAGTGCCTTGCCATATAAGGACATTGAAGTGCCTCATATATTCTAATTAGGTACTTCAAGAGCACTTCAGAAGTGCCTTTGAAGGTTACCCTTCTGTGAAAGGGTGGATGAAGTGCCTTTGCAGTACCTTATTAACATATTTGAGGCACTCTTCAAAAGTACTTCCAAGTGACTTCAATGCCCTTATATGGCATTGTCACAAAACAATACCCACACTGCAAGCACACTTCTGAGTGTTGCACTTCGAGGTTGAAATATGGCCACACTTTAAAGTTACTTCAAAGTTACTTCATGAACAGGTACAATAAAAGCGTGCCTGAGATACATCACGAATCGTTAGATTCTTGGTATGTGATATAGAATAGGTTAACCGGAAGACTATACTGTGAAGTCATGTAACTGTCAGTATGTCGGCACCTCTTCCCACTTCCCTTATATGTGTTGTAATTTTTACCTGTATATGGTGAGATTCTGCTGGTGGACGTTTCGTCCCCGAGGCCCGCCCCCTGTACAGAGCTTTTGGTCTTTGATATATGTTGGCCTTTGTGGGAAGTTGATGCTGGGTCGACATCGGGCCTTACAGACTAGTCTTTTGTGTTAAATGCCGTCATTTTCATCTGACGACGATACAGCTCACCAGTCCCCAGTGTACGAGTTGTCACAGCGAAACAGCTCACCAATTACCAATACACGAGTTGTCAGAGCATTTCCATCATAGCTCTCTAGATTTGTATCTAATACCGCTTATGCCGGTGCTAGGAGCCGTGTGGTCATATCATCCGAGTTGCCACATGAACAGGTACAATAAAAGCGTGCCTGAGATACAACACGTATCACGAATCGTTAGATTCTTGGTATGTGCTTTAGAATAGGTTAACCGGGAGACTATACTGTGAAGTCATGTGACTGTCAGTATGTCGGCACATCTTCCCACTTCCCTTATATGTGTTGTACTTTTTACCTGTATATGGCGAGATTCTGCTGGTGGACGTTTGGTCCCCGAGGCCCGCCCACTGTACAGACCTTTTGGTGTTTGATATATGTTGGCCTTTGTGGGAAGTTGATGCTGGGTCGACATCGGGCGTTACAGACTAGTCTTTTGTGTTAAATGCCATCATTTTCATCTGACGACGATACAGCTCACCAAGCCCCAGTGTACGAGTTGTCACAGCGAAACAGCTCACCAATTACCAATATATGAGTTGTCAGTGCATTTCCATCATAGCTCTCTAGATTTGTATCTAATACCGCTTATGCCGGTGCTAGGGGCCGTGTGGTCATATCATCCAAGTTGCCACATGAACAGGTACAATAAAAGCGTGCCTGAGATACAACACGTATCACGAATCGTTAGATTCTTGGTATGTGCTTTAGAATATGTTAACCGGAAGACTATACTGTGAAGTCATGTGACTCTGTCAGTATGTCGGCACCTCTTCCCACTTCCCTTATATGTGTTGTAATTCAAAGACACTTCTGGACAGTAAGGGAAGGCAAGCAATATTGGCTGTATGGCTGGGTTAGTTAGGCATCTATCCCTCGTCCATTGACATAATCATGAAAATGGTAAACTACTGGCTTCGATTTGAACAGTTAAAATCATATAGACTACTATATAATTACAAGCGTCTAGTCCGTCATTCATAATCCAGCCGTCGTCCATTAGAGAATATCCGCGTCCATAATCCAAAGACCTATTCCATATTCCATATAACAGTATTAGCACCAAATTCAAAAGGTACGGCGCATTACGTTGGGCACACCGGTTCTCGTCAGATCACCGAAGTTAAGCAGCGTTGAGCTTGGTCAATACTTGGATGGGTGACCGAGTGCTGTACTGACTGGGCTGATCAGTGTCCAAAATAATAGGAACTGTGGACACTCTCGTGTTCTGGCACATGTAGGAACCGTCGTGATATGACTGAAACAATGTTGAAAACGACGTTAAATCCTACTCACTCACTCACTCACTCAAAAAGACAATCATAGTATACATAAACGTAGGCTTGTTTCCTGCAAGAGAGAAGCGATCAGAAGCTATATAAAGCTTACTTGACAGATAGGACTCTTGGTGATGCCAGCTGCTTTTCCGGCATTAAACACATTTTAAAATCCCTCAACCTGTCACATTACATTGATCAATTCCGCCCGTCCAACAAAATTTTGAAGCAGAGTGTATATACTGAATTAACCAAGTTATTCGATACAATTTTCACAAAGTGTTCGTCACTCGATAGTAAACTTAGAACATACGATCTATTTAAGTCTAAACCAGAATTCTCTCTAATTACAGCATGCTATTTACCTCTCTTAGAATAAGTACAGCTGATAGACGACGCTATTCAAAACCCCCTCTACTCAATCGTATATGTAAAAATTGCAGCCTGAGTAAAATTGAGGATGAATTTGATTTCCTCCTTGAATGTCCAAGGTATAAAATTGGCAGAAAACAAATTATGAGAACCATTATCCAGACTGATCCTGCTAGTCTCTCTCAATCTGTATTCCCTATTCGCTATATTTTTCGACCCGCCTCCTGAGCTATCTATATGTATCTCAAAATTCATACACAACCGTTTTCAGATACGGAAACAAATACTGATAATATAGTATAGTTGCCTATCATGTTTTTCTTAGTAAAAATGACTTAATCTGTAGCTCTGCAATCCTACATGCATCGGTTAGTATTCTTCTATTATATGTAACGAAAATCTGTCTAAACAATTTGTACCATCTTGCATGTACATATAAATGTTTCGTGCCTTAGATTGGAACAAGATATTTTATTTTTATATAATATAAGTATCTTTTAATTGTAGGAAACTGTTCTCAATCAGTACCATAGAACTACAAACATACCTATGTTATACTTGCATGTACATATAAATGTTTCGTGCCTTAGACTGGAACAAGATATCTTATTTTTGTATACTATAAGTATCTTGTAATTGTAGAAAACTGTTCTCAATCAGTACCATAGAACTACAAACATACCTATGTTATACTATAATTCACATATTTAGTTATTATTTTGTTTGTTTATGTGTATGCACCTTGTCCCATGTGGGCCCCTATGTGTACTGGTACAATAAATTGATTTGAATTATGGTAAATAAACTGTTAGAGAGGTCACTCAGCCTTAACTTTTTGGGGTTGAATGCCGCTAAGCCGAGAGAGAAAGCGAATTAAGGTTTAATGTCACGTTCAGCAATATTTCAGCTATATAGCGACGATCAAACTAGCCGATTGATATTTGGTGTGCTTTAAGAGAGTCTGTCGGATCAGGGCCGAAAGTCCTTGATGGATTAGCGCGGGTGACAAAGGATCTCTGGATTGTGACACCACGTAATAAACAGGCCAAAGATGTTCTTCTCTCAAAGGGTATCTTGGAGTTTCAAGATCAGTGTAGTCCATTTGAGGAGATTGCAGCCACGAAAGTAGTTGTCAAAATAAAATCCCTGTGGAGATACCACACATTGACATCAGACATATTTTTGAGAAATATGGTTCATGACATTTCTGAGGAGTACCGTACTATACTTTCGACAGAGATTGCAAACTGGGAATACGAAGGTGTGGATGTTTGGAGAATTCAGATTTCCTGTTTGGTATCAAGGTCAAGCCGGAGAGGCCCGGATGTAGTCAGATGGAGTCATTTGCACTTGCAATTCCGTCTCTGTTATTTTGAGTATTTCTGGCCTTTAAAGCTGGTATTATTCCAGATTTTTGATCTATGCAGATCTGTGCATGGTGATTTTTTTTTGATATTGTGCTTTGTTGGTTGCCTAGTCTCGTTGGCATCAAAGGTAATACTGAGGCTAAGGCAGCCCTAGATGATGAGGTTGATCCTGTTGGAATCCCATATAGCGATTCAGACCCTCTATCTGTACTTATGTGAGAGGGTTGTTTCAATCTTTATGGGATGCTGTGAATAAAAACAAACTTCCTGGGTTAAAAAAAACTATAGGCCATACTCATCTGAACAGCAAGAAACGTTTCGATCAAGCCATGATCAGGCGATGTAGAATCGACCATACACGATTAACTCGCGAACATTTACTAACGAGAGATCCTGAAGGATCTTGGCGCCCACCATTGTCCGATAATTGTGAGCTAATGACAATAGGATCTTTTTGTCCATTGTTACTAGGAACAAGCGATTGATTTGTAATTTTGTTTACAGAATTTCGAATCTGAGCAAAGAAGATCGAAAAAGGGACACTGAAAAACACCAAGATGTCATCTTTGTAAGTTTTCAAGATTTCTAGAAACTGTACCTATGTCGGTTGTTATAGTACAAGAGAAATGAGCAAAGTTAGTCTGAAAGTGAATGCACATGTACGGAGGATCCTTCGTCTTCGTTCTGTAGTATTTTATTTTATTTTTTTATTTTTGCATGTGCCATCATTGGGTACTGAAAGCGAAGACAAATCTCTTTGACACTTTGGCATGAGCTACGAAACATACTTTTATAATTAGGAACGAATGCTAATTCTGTTCTGTTTACTGGGCTAGTTTGAGATATCTCTTTTAAGATACCATGCTCGAAAATAGTAAGATGGTACAATACTTAATACTGAAGGGATCCGGTCTGCGCAGTAAATTTGAAACTTAGAAAGTGTCTGAATCCTGATTATCTCCCTTGGATCGAAACATGCAGTAGTCTACAGTTGTCGAGTTGTGACGTTGTGTCACAAGAGTGACGTCCCTTCATGTAGCCGACCCGCCGGCAGACGAAACGGTGGGGCAGTTCACTTGCAAACTGAAATACATTTTAATTCCGAATTATTTGAACTCCTTGATATGAAAGGTGAAGGTACGGTTAGTTTCTATAGTCAATATATAGAATATGCCCCACCGTTTCATCCGCCGACTCTTGTGATGCAACATCACAACTCGGGAATACCGTATTAATTTGAAGCGTAACTTTTATTTCCGAATCGGACCAAAAAAGGTATCTGGAACAACTAGGCCCCATGTGGGACCTGTGCACCAAATTTCAGAAAGATCCATGAAGTACTTCTTGAGAAATTACGATAACAAAGTTTCATGGGGAAATCCAAGATGGGCGCCTGGTGGCCATATTGGATTTTCGAATCGGATCGAAAAAGGTATTTTGCACAACTAGACCCCAAGGTGAACCTATGTACCAAATTTGAGAAAGATCCCAGAAGTACTGCCTGAGGAATCACGATAACAAAGTTGCATGGGGAAATCCAAGATGGCCACCTGGTGGACATATTGGATTTTGGAATCGGACCAGAAAAGGTATCTTGCGCAACTGGACCACAAGGGGAACCTGTGTACCAAATTTGAGAAAGAGCCATGCAGTAGTTCCTGAGAAATCGCGATAACAAGGTTTCATGGGGAAATCCAAGATGGCCGCCTTGTGGCCATATTGGAGTATGTTGCACAACTAGACCCTAAGGGAAACCTGTGTACCAAATTTGAGAAAGATCCATGCAGTACTTCCTGAGAAATGACGATAACAAAGTTTCATGGGGAAATTCAAGATGGCTGCCTGTTGGCCATACTGGATTTTCGAATCGGACCAGAAAAGGTATCTTGCACAACTAGACCTCAAGGGGAACCTGTGCAACAAATTTGAGAAAGATCCATACAGTACTTCCTGAGAAATGACGATAACAACGTTTCATGGGGAAATCCAAGATGGCTGCCTGGTGGCCATATTGGATTTTCGAATCGGACCAGAAAAGGTATCTTGCACATCTAGACCCCAAGGGGAACCTGTGTACCAAATTTGAGAAAGAGCCATGAAGTAGTTCCTGAGAAATCGCGGTAACAAGGTTCCATGAAGTAGTTCCTGAGAAATCGCGATAACAAGGTTTCATGGGGAAATCCAAGATGGCTACCTGGTGGCCATATTGGATTTTTGAATCGGACCAGAAAAGGTATCTTGCACAACTAGACCCCAAGGGGAACCTGTGCACCAAATTTAAGAAAGATCCATGAAGTAGTTCCTGAGAAATCGCGATAACAAGGTTTCATGGGGAAATCCAAGATGGCTACCTGGTAGCCATATTGAATTTTCGAATCGGACCACAAAAGGTATCTTACACAACTAGACCCCAAGGGAAACCTGTGCACCAAATTTGAGAAAGATCCATGCAGTACTTCCTGAGAAATGATGATAACAATGTTTCATGGGGAAATCCAAGATGGCTGCCTGGTGGCCATATTGGATTTTCGAATCGGACCAGAAAAGGTATCTTGCACAACTAGACCCCAAGGGGAACCTGTGCACCAAATTTGAGAAAGATCCATGCGCTAGTTCCTGAGATATCGCGATAACAAGGTTTCATGGGGAAATCCAAGATGGCTGCCTGGTGGCCATATTGGATTTTCGAATCGGACCAGAAAAGGTATCTTGCACAACTAGACCCCAAATTTGACAAAGATCCATAAAGTAGTTCCTGAGAAATCGCGATAACAAGAATTGTTTACGGACGGACTGACTGACGGACGACGGACGGACCACGGACGAAAAGTGATTTGAAAAGAGCTAAAAAAGAGCCAGTCTCAAGGTGTATTCCATGCCACGAAGATCTCACAGTGAAACATATTCTTATCGACTGTATAGATTTTTAGATTGTTAGAGATTCTTTTTATCGAGCAACTACTTTGGAAGATCTTTTTGGTCGGGTGAGGGAGGACTGTCCTGGGTTGCTTGGGAGAAATCGGTTTGTTGCATGTGTGTATGGTATGTTTTAATGTGTTGAATTACTAAGTTATTCACTTGAATACTTAGAATTTTGTTTGATCATCGCTATATAGCTGAAAGCAACGCTAAACCTTAATTCTCTGTCTGTATCTCTCTCTCTCTCTCTCTCTCTCTCTCTCTCACAGTGAAACATATTTTGATCGACTCTATTTTTAAGATTGTAAGGGACTCTTTTGATCAAGCAGCTACTTTAGAAGATATTTTTATTCGGGTAAAAGAAGACTATTTTAAGACGGGATTGCTGAGTTATTAACTTGTTTTTGTTGTGATACTTAGGATTTTGTTTGATAGTCACTATATAGATGAAATATTGCTGAAGGTGAAGTGAAACCTTAATTCTGATTCTCTACCCCTATTGCCTGAATACAGTACACTGAGAAAGATCCCAGAAGTACTGCCTGAGGAATCACGATAACAAAGTTGCATGGGGAAATCCAAGATGGCCACCTGGTGGACATATTGGATTTTGGAATCGGACCAGAAAAGGTATCTTGCGCAACTGGACCACAAGGGGAACCTGTGTACCAAATTTGAGAAAGAGCCATGCAGTAGTTCCTGAGAAATCGCGATAACAAGGTTTCATGGGGAAATCCAAGATGGCCGCCTTGTGGCCATATTGGATTTTTCGATTCGTACCGAAAAAAGTATGTTGCACAACTAGACCCTAAGGGAAACCTGTGTACCAAATTTGAGAAAGATCCATGCAGTACTTCCTGAGAAATGACGATAACAAAGTTTCATGGGGAAATTCAAGATGGCTGCCTGTTGGCCATACTGGATTTTCGAATCGGACCAGAAAAGGTATATTGCACAACTAGACCTCAAGGGGAACCTGTGCAACAAATTTGAGAAAGATCCATACAGTACTTCCTGAGAAATGATGATAACAACGTTTCATGGGGAAATCCAAGATGGCTGCCTGGTGGCCATATTGGATTTTCGAATCGGACCAGAAAAGGTATCTTGCACATCTACACCCCAAGGGGAACCTGTGTACCAAATTTGAGAAAGAGCCATGAAGTAGTTCCTGAGAAATCGCGGTAACAAGGTTCCATGAAGTAGTTCCTGAGAAATCGCGATAACAAGGTTTCATGGGGAAATCCAAGATGGCTACCTGGTGGCCATATTGGATTTTTGAATCGGACCAGAAAAGGTATCTTGCACAACTAGACCCCAAGGGGAACCTGTGCACCAAATTTGAGAAAGATCCATGAAGTAGTTCCTGAGAAATCGCGATAACAAGGTTTCATGGGGAAATCCAAGATGGCTACCTGGTAGCCATATTGGATTTTCGAATCGGACCACAAAAGGTATCTTACACAACTAGACCCCAAGGGAAACCTGTGCACCAAATTTGAGAAAGATCCATGCAGTACTTCCTGAGAAATGATGATAACAATGTTTCATGGGGAAATCCAAGATGGCTGCCTGGTGGCCATATTGGATTTTCGAATCGGACCAGAAAAGGTATCTTGCACAACTAGACCCCAAGGGGAACCTGTGCACCAAATTTGAGAAAGATCCATGCGCTCGTTCCTGAGATATCGCGATAACAAGGTTTCATGGGGAAATCCAAGATGGCTGCCTGGTGGCCATATTGGATTTTCGAATCGGACCAGAAAAGGTATCTTGCACAACTAGACCCCAAGGGGAACCTGTGTACCAAATTTGACAAAGATCCATAAAGTAGTTCCTGAGAAATCGCGATAACAAGAATTGTTTACGGACGGACTGACTGACGGACGACGGACGGACCACGGACGAAAAGTGATTTGAAAAGAGCTAAAAAAGAGCCAGTCTCAAGGTGTATTCCATGCCACGAAGATCTCACAGTGAAACATATTCTTATCGACTGTATAGATTTTTAGATTGTTAGAGATTCTTTTTATCGAGCAACTACTTTGGAAGATCTTTTTGGTCGGGTGAGGGAGGACTGTCCTGGGTTGCTTGGGAGAAATCGGTTTGTTGCATGTGTGTATGGTATGTTTTAATGTGTTGAATTACTAAGTTATTCACTTGAATACTTAGAATTTTGTTTGATCATCGCTATATAGCTGAAAGCAACGCTAAACCTTAATTCTCTCTGTCTGTATCTCTCTCTCTCTCTCTCTCTCTCTCTCTCTCACAGTGAAACATATTTTGATCGACTCTATTTTTAAGATTGTAAGGGACTCTTTTGATCAAGCAGCTACTTTAGAAGATATTTTTATTCGGGTAAAAGAAGACTATTTTAAGACGGGATTGCTGAGTTATTAACTTGTTTTTGTTGTGATACTTAGGGTTTTGTTTGATAGTCACTATATAGATGAAATATTGCTGAAGGTGAAGTGAAACCTTAATTCTGATTCTCTACCCCTATTGCCTGAATACAGTACACTTGCAGTGAAGAAGATATCCTCTGAAGCGAGGATTACAGAATGCTTTTTGTCGGGTTTACCAAGGGTAAACCCTACATTAGTATCACTTTTCAGTTTTTCTTTTTTCTTCTGCACATGTGTAGTTTTGATCTCCTGCCCGGAGACTGTTGATGCCCCTTACAGCACTAATAAAAACATATCGTTCTGACAGTCATACGTATTTGCAATGCACGGTAGCAAGTGCATTGAACGTGATAATTTGGACATTATCGCAGTAAATTTTATCTTTCCAATTTCTTTTAAGACTTGCCTTTCCAATCTATTTTATGCGCTATCATTTGTTACGGCGGTAAAGGTCATTCTCCACGGTCCATCTCCATTCTAACGGAAACATGGTAATGAGATAATTGTGTAGAAGCGCGGATAAACTCAGGCAGTCCTGCATCATTTTCCACCCGCTGTTGATCAGATCTATCGTTGTTCAGATCAGAAAGTTCGTCTTTGAGCAGTGAGTGGTGTTAAGTTTATTGTTTATCACAGATACTTAGTTCTCTATAATGTAGACAAATTCGTAATTTTCTGATAATCAAAGTTGTGCATTAACGACCTGCCTGTGTGGCGAGTGACACTACATCGACCGGCGACACTGACCGTCCAGTCTTGAAGAAGATTTTTTTGCAGGAAATAAAAGACCGTGGAGTTGACATAGGGCCTATCTGGGGGTGTTAAAAGTGAAACAGTCTTGGAGCTGAAGCAATCTTGAGTTGAATTATTTTGTTGAAAACAGGAGTTGAAACTGGTATTGAAAACAGGAGTTTGAAACAGGTGTTGAAAATAGGTATTGAACTGAAAGAAATAATTTGAGCCATACACAGTAAACCATTGCATATAACAAAATGGGAGTTTCTTTGGAACAGTATAGACTTTGCATCGGCAAACTCAATATTATTTGCCACTCTATAAAAAGTAAGTTATCACAGCTTATGCTTCTAATTATCTATGCATTTCTACATTACTAATTTACTTTATCACAAACGTCACCGTGAATACCCCTCTAATGCACGTAAACCCGACATCAGTACTTTTAAGTACTTTGATTATGAATGCGGTAGGCTTGATATGCTTATAGAGGAAAATCTATTTGATGTGTGTGAGATCGCTTGGATATGCTTGTTTATGTCGGGTATATTTTGGAGGATGTGTGGGTGTTTTACGTGTTTTTTTGGTTCGTTGATAGATATTTGATCTTTAGATACAGATTTATGTTGTTCTTCGCTATATAGTGATTTTAAGATTGCAAGAGATTCTTTTTATCAAACAGCTCTTTAGAAGATCTTTTTAGTCAGGTGAAAGAATACAGCATTTTAGGTTATTCGGGAGAAATCGGTTTGTTGTATAAGTTTTAATATATGTACATGATTTCGGTGTGTTGTGTTTATTAATTCTGGATTGCTGGGTTGTTGACTTGTTTTTGTTGGAATATTTAGAATTTTGTTTGATCGTCGCTATGTAGCTGAAATATTGCTGAACATGACGTTAACGCTTAATTATCTCTCTCTGAAATATTGCTGAAGGCGGCGTTAAATTTAATTTAAAATTAGACTTGATGAAAACTGCCCCTGGGTGGTTGTCATCTTTTGTATCTTTCCTGATAAAAATGAACAATTTATGTCAATGTAATGGATTGCTTTTTTATCAGTAAGATATCAGGATAGCAGTACACATTTCATTAGAAAAAAAAATCCGATTGTTTGATAACTTTCCAGGAAATTGTTTTCGAAACTTATATATGCGAAGACTAATGTGTTAATCCACTGGCCCATTTTGACCCACATGCATAGAATTTACATGAATAAAGTTCTACTGAAGCTTGAAGCGTAAACTTTTCGTGATATCGCATTACACTAAGCTGAATAACTGATGCATGGCCTTTCCACTGATGGTGCTGATACATGGCCTTTCCCGTGATGGTGCTGAAACTCCATTTAATGTCCATATTTAATTGTTCGGTACATTGTCCTCCCAAAATGTTCAGTACGTTGTCCACCCAAAAGGCCTTCAAAGCAATGGTGAACTTGAAAGTAGAGAATCTTAATATAATCCTAAGGTAATACTGAGGCTGATAGGATGGCTATAAGGCAGCCCTAGATGATGAGGTTGATCCTGTTGGAATCCCATATAGCGATTTCAGGTCCTCTATCTGTACTTATGTGAGACGGCTGTTTCAACCTTTATGGGATGCTGTGAATAATAACAAACTTCACGAGTTCAAAAAAACTGTAGGCTATACTCATCTGAACAGCCGGAAACGTTTCGATCAAACCATGATCAGGCGATGTAGAATCGGCCATACACGATTAACTCACGAACATTTACTACCAAAAAAGAGCCAGTCCCAAGGTGTGTTCCATGCCATGATGATCTCACGGTGAAACATATCTAATGCATAGATTTTAAGATTGTAAGAGATGCTTTTTATCGAGCTACTACTTGTGTGAGAGGCATGTATCTTATTAGAATGGCATGTGTTATAACAGTGGTATCCTGCAGTTTCAATCGTCAAATTATACGTCAATAATCATTGTTAATGCGACGGTTGAGGATCTCTTATGATCTTTTGGACACGAGCAAGCTTAAGTAGAACTCGAGAGTGGTGCAACGACCGCCCTGTCTGGCCATTCAGTCACACCATTGAACCAGCACGCCGGCGAAATATTTCATCAAGAGGCAGATTACCTATTTCTGAATGGATAAAATCAATGGCTAATAGTTAAGAAGCAGGTGTTTAATCATCTCAGTTTGCAATGGTCTATATACGTGAGCAAGCATTATCATACAGATTTACCTCGGTACGCAAAATGGCTCAAAATCACGTCATCTTCAATTGTAATTGTCGCATTTCAATATTGATCTCCTGCAGTCTGTACATTTTTCATGTTCATGACATAGTGTTGTGTATCAACGATGTACTTTTGGACAACTACACTTTGAATATCAGTAATCCATTTGAGGCAAGATCGAATTTGGCACTGTGACCTAATGTCATTTAGAAATGAATTCAAGAGTTTTATGTTCTTTATGTTGGTTACGATTGTACGTGTCAGTGTTCGGAGTGCACACACGATCGTGATATGGGGAGTTTGATTGAAATACAAAGATCATTGCATGGTAAACAATTACGCATGCTAATATATAGCGATTGGTGTCAGTTATTAGTGATAAGAACAACTGGTAAAACGAAACGTTTTCGTACGATATTTTTAAGTACAAGGCATTCTGTTATGTAACCGAACGATTGAAATGACGACTGGTATTTCCCATAAATGGATATTAATATTGCCCATGACCATCCAAATTTCTAACACCACCTTAACTGTGTTGCGGAAATAGCTCCACCAGCTGGACACCGTTTCACTGGTTGGCGACGGTCTGATGTAGGAAGTGTACAGATGGTGAGACAGTAGCATGTGCTACTATCTTTACTTCCAAAACTAAAACCTGTCGGCTACTATGTTCGGTATTCTCTGCAGAAGCACAAGCATGTAGTCGGCTTTGGAAGGTATTGGGTCCACTAAAAGGAAAAAATGCCATATTCTCAGATTCACTGTCATGACTTCAAGCGATTAAAAGTGAAACCTCAAATCATCCCACCATCTTGAATATTCTACAGTTATATGACTAGATTTGATCAACAGATTGATATTGTGTTTTGTTGGTTGCCTAGTCACGTTGGCATCAATGGTAATACTGAGGTTGATAAAATGCCTAAGGCAGCCCTAGATGATGAGGTTGGTCCTGTTGGAATCCCTTATAGCAATTTCAGGTCCTCTATCTGTACTTATGTGAAAAAGCTGTTTCAATCTTTATGGGATGCTGTGAATAATAACAAACTTCATGAGTTCAAAAATAATAACACACTTCATGAGTTCAAAAAAACTGTACAGTTATACTCATCTGAACATATATATAGCTGAAGTATTGCTGAACGCGACGTTAAACCGTAATTCTCTCTCTCTCTGAAACAGAACAAACGTGATTCCTGAAACGTGATGTTTTTTAAGATAATACACAATCATACTCCTAAAACAAAAGTTTGGAACGTGATTCACAAAATTAAGGTAAAAGCTCCAAGTCCGGTGTTCATCATCTCAATGATGGGAATCAGGTGATAACTGACAGAGTGGAAATTGCAAACAAGTTAGGCGAAACAATTACCAAAAACTCATCGTCAGAAGATTATGTACCTAAATTTCAAAATTTCCAACAAAGAGAACAGAAGAATGAAATACAATTTTCCTCCAATAACCGTGAAGGCTATAATGCTTTGTTTTCGATGAATGAACTTCGCGCTTCTCTCGTGAAAGCAAACGATTTTGCTGCAGGCCCTGATAATATTCATTATCGTTAAACCCCTAACTCACTCACTCAGAGATATATATCATTAAAGATTTTGCATAAATTAAAGATGGCCACCAAGGTTTCCCCTGCAGGTATGGAAGCATTTGGGTCATATAGCGACGATATAACTATCTGCGATATGGTTAGCTGGATTATCCATGTACAGTCATCATGTAGAGGAAATTAATCTTCCTCTTTTCGCACTTTGCCCGGTATCGTTGCATAACATAGAGTGGAAGGAAAAGGAAGAGGCGCTTCTCATGGAATCTGGGAATCATCAGTCAGCCATCATCGAAAATGCATAGGCTTTCCAGTACAAATATCATTGGGTAAGATCATAGCTGAAGTGTCAAACATCTTCGATACTCGACAAAAGTCTGATTGCAACGAAGAATCACCAGTTCGGAGCAGATAAGATCAACCAGATCAAAGTCCCACCCAACAGATCTGGTCAGTCTGGAGGGCTTCCCCAAAAGTTTTAACCCTGTAAAGAAGCATGGAATGTCTCCACACTGTCTCACATCGGATGAATTGTCAGAAAAGTCAACCTCAAAAAGAGGAAGACTTTCCACTGAGCAGAATCTTGGATTAACCAAGGAGGATTCCTTGTCTAAAAGTTGTCTGGACTATAATTCTAACAACTCCTTGATGGTGGAGGAGGAGGAAGAGGGTGGGGAGGATGAGAGAGACGATTATGACTGGTATTACGAGCCCGAGAATTGTAAAATGGCACTCTCTGCTGAAGCGTACTCTAAGCTGATTCAGAAGAGGTACTCCATTTCCAGCTCGACCTCGTGAATTTTTGCCAGGAATTGTTCAAACAGAGTTATCGCCCCTAAATTCGCCCCCAGAAGCTCTTTATATACTACTGTTGTAGTCTTGTGACTTGGTGTTGAATGAAGCGCTTGGTCGATTTTATGGATAAACCTACATTACAAGCGTCTAGTCCGTCATTCATAATCCAGCCGTCGTCCATTAGAGAATATCCGCGTCCATAATCCAAAGACCTATTCCATTTTCCATATAACAGTATTAGCACCAAATTCAAAAAGACAATCATAGTATACATAAACATAGGCTTGTTTCCTGCAAGAGAGAAGCGGTCAACAGTTTTCAATGATGCCGGCAAGACATCATGATGTTCCAAAAAATATCAAATCCGTATCGCTGATCAGTATTCTTAATCCATAATATTCGTTATAGAGTCGTCATCTAAAAAAAGATGTATCTCAGTCACGCTTTGATTGTGACTGTTCATATGAGTACCATGAGGATCTTGAAGTACATGGGTTCATACGGCCCCTAGCCCCGGGTTACGCAGAATTAGACACAAGTTACGAAACGTAGCGCCATAGATCTTGCACGCTACGTTCGTATTTTGCTATCAGCATGCGATATGTATCGCCAAATTTGAGAAACTTGAGAAACTCCTTTCCAAATAACTCGAATAATTCAAATTTTGAACTTTACACGCATACTGAATGATGCTTGATACATTGTGGCGATGGATTTACACACTCCATTCATAAAACCTAAATGGGTCATAGAGAACTCGGCTGATTGGTGGTAACCAAGGTGGCACTGGTGACGTAGAATCTTGCTCCAGAATGGAAACGAGAAATGGTCCTAGCCAATCCCAGTATTCAGGCAAAACAAAATATATGATAAACAGAACATTGCATGTACATGCTCAAATGTTGTGATATTCAAGGCGTGTCCATACAATATGCTCTATATAATGAATTGCCAACGAGATAAATTCGAAGAGCCCACCATTTCTCCAATCCGTGGGTTTGTTGTTATCATTGATCGTCGCTATATTACTGAAATATTGTTGAACGCGACGTTAAACCTTAATTCTCTCTCTCTTATTTGATGTTTACAGGCTTGCCAGTCTCGTGTGAATCGTCCCAAAGATAATAATTCTTTTTTCGCCGTGTTGCAATGAACGCAGCTGACTTGTATAATATCGAAATGATAATTTGATGTGGGCTTCAGTCTCCACGAAGCAATTTACATATGCAAAATCAACTCTGAAAATTAGAATAATTTATCCGTCCGCGGAAATGGAACTGTGCGACCCCCTTCTTAAAAATATAAATTCGTGACTAGCTCGGGGGGTGGGAGCTAAACTCCATACCAAATTATCATTTTTATAGCATAAAATCCAGTTATTTTTATCTTGTTTATGACTGCACTTCAGTGTCCTGCTGTGCATGTTTTAATTCTAGTTGTTGTTCATCTTCAAATGAAATTTGCCCATCTCGTCCCTTCCTCATGCCACACCGTCCTCTCTACACTGGTCAATACTGGTTTCAGGCATCGAGCGAACAATACGATATCGACATCCAAATGTACATGTAGTTCCTTTATATCATTGATACTAAATATTATTACTGACATTGTTCACTGCCCAATGACTCTTGTCTGTGTCACAACCCTGTACTATAATTAGAGCCAGTCCCAAGGTTTATTCCATGCTACGAAGATCTCACAGTGAAACATATTCTTATCGACTGTATAGATTTTGAGATTGTAAGCGATTCTTTTATCGAACAGCTGCTTTAAAGGTCGGATGAAAGAAGACTATCTTAGGTTATGTGAGAGAATCCGTTCGTTGCATAAGTTTTAATGTGTGTATGTTTTAATGTGTTGGATTACAAAGTTATTAACTTGAATACTTGGAATTTTGTTTGATCGTCGCTATATAGCTGAAATATTGCTGAACGCGACGTTAAACCTTAATTCTCTCTCTCGGATTGTTACTGAGTGTAATGCATCACTTAGCTATAGTTTGAACACGACTGTCATGATCTTAACCGAAAATCTTCGTCTCTTGCCATCATCTCAGACGGTCAATCATATCTCCAGGCAAAACTAATCGATCATACATGTCCATGTTGACCTTTGCTGTCATTCTTTCGGCGCAGACTAAGCCGAGCTATGGTTTTGATTTTCGGGTATAGATGATCAATTTCATATTGAACTGAGAGTATATCTTATGGACAATGGGAAATCCCTTATCTGATTCGAGTTGCTAATATGTTCTTAATATAAGGAGAGAAATACCACCTTAACCATCATTTCCGGGATGTTTATAGCGGTGCTCGTCCAATCAAGCGCCACGTCTAGACGATGTCTTCCAGCTAAAGCTACGTAGTGTGGAGTTCACACTATGTAAGTATAGACGTGAATGGATTCGACCGTTTAGCAAATCATTCCGAATATTTCCACTGGTCAATTATTAACTGCATACGATACACAACACGGTTCAACTGGGGAAAAAGGGTTGAAACGACAGATAAAACATCTCATTTTGCCCTGGCACCTCGTTTTGCACTCACCTGCGGCTGTATTCTGAACTGAAACTCCTCTTACCATCTTGAATATTCTACAATTATATGACTGTAGATTTGATCAACAGATTGATATTGTGTTTTGTTGGTTGCTTAGTCACGTTGGCATCATTATATCATCAGGTAATATTGAGGCTGACAGAATGGCTAAGGCAGTCCTAGATAATGTGGTTGGTCCTGTTGGAATCCCATATAGCGATTTCAGACCCTCTATCTGTACTTGTGTGAGAAGCTGTGTCAATCTTTATGGGATGCTGTGAATTATAACAAACTTCAGGAGTTCAAAAAAACCTGTAGGCTATACTCATCTGAACATCCAGAAAGGCCATGATCAGGCGATGTAGAATCGGCCATACACGATTATCTCCCGAACATTTACTAAAAAAAAAGAGCCAGCCCCAAGGTGTATTCCATGCCACGAAGATCTCACAGTGGAACATATTCTTATCGACTGTATAGATTTTGAGATTGTAAGCGATTCTTTTATCGAACAGCTGCTTTAAAGGTCGGATGAAAGAAGACTATCTTAGGTTATTTGAGAGAAATCCGTTCGTTGCATAAGTTTTAATGTGTGTATGTTTTAATGTGTTGGATTACAAAGTTATTAACTTGAATACTTGGAATTTTGTTTGATCGTCGCTATATTGCTGAACGCGACGTTAAACCTTAATTCTCTCTCTCGGATTGTTACTGAGTGTAATGCATCACTTAGCTATAGTTTGAACACGACTGTCATGATCTTAACCGAAAATCTCCGTCTCTTGCCATCATCTCAGACGGTCAATCATATCTCCAGGCAAAACTAATCGATCATACATGTCCATGTTGACCTTCGCTGTCATTCTTTCGGCGCAGACTAAGCCGAGCTATGGTTTTGATTTTCGGGTATAGATGATCAATTTCATATTGAACTGAGAGTATATCTTATGGACAATGGGAAATCCCTTATCTGATTCGAGTTGCTAATATGTTCTTAATATAAGGAGAGAAATACCACCTTAACCATCATTTCCGGGATGTCTATAGCGGTGCTCGTCCAATCAAGCTCCACGTCTAGACGATGTCTTCCAGCTAAAGCTACGTAGTGTGGAGTTCACACTATGTAAGTATAGACGTGAATGGATTCGACCGTTTAGCAAATCATTCCGAATATTTCCACTGGTCAATTATTAACTGCATACGATACACAACACGGTTCAACTGGGGAAAAAGGGTTGAAACGACAGATAAAACATCTCATTTTGCCCTGGCACCTCGTTTTGCACTCACCTGCGGCTGTATTCTGAACTGAAACTCCTCTTACCATCTTGAATATTCTACAATTATATGACTGTAGATTTGATCAACAGATTGATATTGTGTTTTGTTGGTTGCTTAGTCACGTTGGCATCATTATATCATCAGGTAATATTGAGGCTGACAGAATGGCTAAGGCAGTCCTAGATAATGTGGTTGGTCCTGTTGGAATCCCATATAGCGATTTCAGACCCTCTATCTGTACTTGTGTGAGAAGCTGTGTCAATCTTTATGGGATGCTGTGAATTATAACAAACTTCAGGAGTTCAAAAAAACCTGTAGGCTATACTCATCTGAACATCCAGAAAGGCCATGATCAGGCGATGTAGAATCGGCCATACACGATTATCTCCCGAACATTTACTAAAAAAAAAGAGCCAGCCCCAAGGTGTATTCCATGCCACGAAGATCTCACAGTGGAACATATTCTTATCGACTGTATAGATTTTGAGATTGTAAGCGATTCTTTTATCGAACAGCTGCTTTAAAGGTCGGATGAAAGAAGACTATCTTAGGTTATTTGAGAGAAATCCGTTCGTTGCATAAGTTTTAATGTGTGTATGTTTTAATGTGTTGGATTACAAAGTTATTAACTTGAAAACTTGGAATTTTGTTTGATCGTCGCTATATAGCTGAAATATTGCTGAACGCGACGTTAAACCTTAATTCTCTCTCTCGGATTGTTACTGAGTGTAATGCATCACTTAGCTATAGTTTGAACACGACTGTCATGATCTTAACCGAAAATCTCCGTCTCTTGCCATCATCTCAGACGGTCAATCATATCTCCAGGCAAAACTAATCGATCATACATGTCCATGTTGACCTTCGCTGTCATTCTTTCGGCGCAGACTAAGCCGAGCTATGGTTTTGATTTTCGGGTATAGATGATCAATTTCATATTGAACTGAGAGTATATCTTATGGACAATGGGAAATCCCTTATCTGATTCGACTTGCTAATATGTTCTTAATATAAGGAGAGAAATACCACCTTAACCATCATTTCCGGGATGTCTATAGCGGTGCTCGTCCAATCAAGCTCCACGTCTAGACGATGTCTTCCAGCTAAAGCTACGTAGTGTGGAGTTCACACTATGTAAGTATAGACGTGAATGGATTCGACCGTTTAGCAAATCATTCCGAATATTTCCACTGGTCAATTATTAACTGCATACGATACACAACACGGTTCAACTGGGGAAAAAGGGTTGAAACGACAGATAAAACATCTCATTTTGCCCTGGCACCTCGTTTTGCACTCACCTGCGGCTGTATTCTGAACTGAAACTCCTCTTACCATCTTGAATATTCTACAATTATATGACTGTAGATTTGATCAACAGATTGATATTGTGTTTTGTTGGTTGCTTAGTCACGTTGGCATCATTATATCATCAGGTAATATTGAGGCTGACAGAATGGCTAAGGCAGTCCTAGATAATGTGGTTGGTCCTGTTGGAATCCCATATAGCGATTTCAGACCCTCTATCTGTACTTGTGTGAGAAGCTGTGTCAATCTTTATGGGATGCTGTGAATTATAACAAACTTCAGGAGTTCAAAAAAACCTGTAGGCTATACTCATCTGAACATCCAGAAAGGCCATGATCAGGCGATGTAGAATCGGCCATACACGATTATCTCCCGAACATTTACTAAAAAAAAAGAGCCAGCCCCAAGGTGTATTCCATGCCACGAAGATCTCACAGTGGAACATATTCTTATCGACTGTATAGATTTTGAGATTGTAAGCGATTCTTTTATCGAACAGCTGCTTTAAAGGTCGGATGAAAGAAGACTATCTTAGGTTATTTGAGAGAAATCCGTTCGTTGCATAAGTTTTAATGTGTGTATGTTTTAATGTGTTGGATTACAAAGTTATTAACTTGAAAACTTGGAATTTTGTTTGATCGTCGCTATATAGCTGAAATATTGCTGAACGCGACGTTAAACCTTAATTCTCTCTCTCGGATTGTTACTGAGTGTAATGCATCACTTAGCTATAGTTTGAACACGACTGTCATGATCTTAACCGAAAATCTCCGTCTCTTGCCATCATCTCAGACGGTCAATCATATCTCCAGGCAAAACTAATCGATCATACATGTCCATGTTGACCTTCGCTGTCATTCTTTCGGCGCAGACTAAGCCGAGCTATGGTTTTGATTTTCGGGTATAGATGATCAATTTCATATTGAACTGAGAGTATATCTTATGGACAATGGGAAATCCCTTATCTGATTCGACTTGCTAATATGTTCTTAATATAAGGAGAGAAATACCACCTTAACCATCATTTCCGGGATGTCTATAGCGGTGCTCGTCCAATCAAGCTCCACGTCTAGACGATGTCTTCCAGCTAAAGCTACGTAGTGTGGAGTTCACACTATGTAAGTATAGACGTGAATGGATTCGACCGTTTATAATCAGCCCGATACACCTAGTCATTATACTTCTGTACCGTGCCACAACACGGGTTAAGCTGGGGAAAAAAGGGGTTTATAACAATGAATCATATCTGTTTGCCTAACTCGTTTTGCACTCACCTGCGGCTGTATTCTGAACTGAAACTCCTCTTACCATCTTGAATATTCTACAATTATATGACTGTAGATTTGATCAACAGATTGATATTGTGTTTTGTTGGTTGCTTAGTCACGTTGGCATCATTATATCATCAGGTAATATTGAGGCTGACAGAATGGCTAAGGCAGTCCTAGATAATGTGGTTGGTCCTGTTGGAATCCCATATAGCGATTTCAGACCCTCTATCTGTACTTGTGTGAGAAGCTGTGTCAATCTTTATGGGATGCTGTGAATTATAACAAACTTCAGGTGTTCAAAAAAACCTGTAGGCTATACTCATCTGAACATCCAGAAAGGCCATGATCAGGCGATGTAGAATCGGCCATACACGATTATCTCCCGAACATTTACTAAAAAAAAAGAGCCAGCCCCAAGGTGTATTCCATGCCACGAAGATCTCACAGTGGAACATATTCTTATCGACTGTATAGATTTTGAGATTGTAAGCGATTCTTTTATCGAACAGCTGCTTTAAAGGTCGGATGAAAGAAGACTATCTTAGGTTATTTGAGAGAAATCCGTTCGTTGCATAAGTTTTAATGTGTGTATGTTTTAATGTGTTGGATTACAAAGTTATTAACTTGAATACTTGGAATTTTGTTTGATCGTCGCTATATAGCTGAAATATTGCTGAACGCGACGTTAAACCTTAATTCTCTCTCTCGGATTGTTACTGAGTGTAATGCATCACTTAGCTATAGTTTGAACACGACTGTCATGATCTTAACCGAAAATCTCCGTCTCTTGCCATCATCTCAGACGGTCAATCATATCTCCAGGCAAAACTAATCGATCATACATGTCCATGTTGACCTTCGCTGTCATTCTTTCGGCGCAGACTAAGCCGAGCTATGGTTTTGATTTTCGGGTATAGATGATCAATTTCATATTGAACTGAGAGTATATCTTATGGACAATGGGAAATCCCTTATCTGATTCGAGTTGCTAATATGTTCTTAATATAAGGAGAGAAATACCACCTTAACCATCATTTCCGGGATGTCTATAGCGGTGCTCGTCCAATCAAGCTCCACGTCTAGACGATGTCTTCCAGCTAAAGCTACGTAGTGTGGAGTTCACACTATGTAAGTATAGACGTGAATGGATTCGACCGTTTAGCAAATCATTCCGAATATTTCCACTGGTCAATTATTAACTGCATACGATACACAACACGGTTCAACTGGGGAAAAAGGGTTGAAACGACAGATAAAACATCTCATTTTGCCCTGGCACCTCGTTTTGCACTCACCTGCGGCTGTATTCTGAACTGAAACTCCTCTTACCATCTTGAATATTCTACAATTATATGACTGTAGATTTGATCAACAGATTGATATTGTGTTTTGTTGGTTGCTTAGTCACGTTGGCATCATTATATCATCAGGTAATATTGAGGCTGACAGAATGGCTAAGGCAGTCCTAGATAATGTGGTTGGTCCTGTTGGAATCCCATATAGCGATTTCAGACCCTCTATCTGTACTTGTGTGAGAAGCTGTGTCAATCTTTATGGGATGCTGTGAATTATAACAAACTTCAGGAGTTCAAAAAAACCTGTAGGCTATACTCATCTGAACATCCAGAAAGGCCATGATCAGGCGATGTAGAATCGGCCATACACGATTATCTCCCGAACATTTACTAAAAAAAAAGAGCCAGCCCCAAGGTGTATTCCATGCCACGAAGATCTCACAGTGGAACATATTCTTATCGACTGTATAGATTTTGAGATTGTAAGCGATTCTTTTATCGAACAGCTGCTTTAAAGGTCGGATGAAAGAAGACTATCTTAGGTTATTTGAGAGAAATCCGTTCGTTGCATAAGTTTTAATGTGTGTATGTTTTAATGTGTTGGATTACAAAGTTATTAACTTGAAAACTTGGAATTTTGTTTGATCGTCGCTATATAGCTGAAATATTGCTGAACGCGACGTTAAACCTTAATTCTCTCTCTCGGATTGTTACTGAGTGTAATGCATCACTTAGCTATAGTTTGAACACGACTGTCATGATCTTAACCGAAAATCTCCGTCTCTTGCCATCATCTCAGACGGTCAATCATATCTCCAGGCAAAACTAATCGATCATACATGTCCATGTTGACCTTCGCTGTCATTCTTTCGGCGCAGACTAAGCCGAGCTATGGTTTTGATTTTCGGGTATAGATGATCAATTTCATATTGAACTGAGAGTATATCTTATGGACAATGGGAAATCCCTTATCTGATTCGACTTGCTAATATGTTCTTAATATAAGGAGAGAAATACCACCTTAACCATCATTTCCGGGATGTCTATAGCGGTGCTCGTCCAATCAAGCTCCACGTCTAGACGATGTCTTCCAGCTAAAGCTACGTAGTGTGGAGTTCACACTATGTAAGTATAGACGTGAATGGATTCGACCGTTTAGCAAATCATTCCGAATATTTCCACTGGTCAATTATTAACTGCATACGATACACAACACGGTTCAACTGGGGAAAAAGGGTTGAAACGACAGATAAAACATCTCATTTTGCCCTGGCACCTCGTTTTGCACTCACCTGCGGCTGTATTCTGAACTGAAACTCCTCTTACCATCTTGAATATTCTACAATTATATGACTGTAGATTTGATCAACAGATTGATATTGTGTTTTGTTGGTTGCTTAGTCACGTTGGCATCATTATATCATCAGGTAATATTGAGGCTGACAGAATGGCTAAGGCAGTCCTAGATAATGTGGTTGGTCCTGTTGGAATCCCATATAGCGATTTCAGACCCTCTATCTGTACTTGTGTGAGAAGCTGTGTCAATCTTTATGGGATGCTGTGAATTATAACAAACTTCAGGAGTTCAAAAAAACCTGTAGGCTATACTCATCTGAACATCCAGAAAGGCCATGATCAGGCGATGTAGAATCGGCCATACACGATTATCTCCCGAACATTTACTAAAAAAAAAGAGCCAGCCCCAAGGTGTATTCCATGCCACGAAGATCTCACAGTGGAACATATTCTTATCGACTGTATAGATTTTGAGATTGTAAGCGATTCTTTTATCGAACAGCTGCTTTAAAGGTCGGATGAAAGAAGACTATCTTAGGTTATTTGAGAGAAATCCGTTCGTTGCATAAGTTTTAATGTGTGTATGTTTTAATGTGTTGGATTACAAAGTTATTAACTTGAATACTTGGAATTTTGTTTGATCGTCGCTATATAGCCGAAATATTGCTGAACGCGACGTTAAACCTTAATTCTCTCTCTCGGATTGTTACTGAGTGTAATGCATCACTTAGCTATAGTTTGAACACGACTGTCATGATCTTAACCGAAAATCTCCGTCTCTTGCCATCATCTCAGACGGTCAATCATATCTCCAGGCAAAACTAATCGATCATACATGTCCATGTTGACCTTCGCTGTCATTCTTTCGGCGCAGACTAAGCCGAGCTATGGTTTTGATTTTCGGGTATAGATGATCAATTTCATATTGAACTGAGAGTATATCTTATGGACAATGGGAAATCCCTTATCTGATTCGAGTTGCTAATATGTTCTTAATATAAGGAGAGAAATACCACCTTAACCATCATTTCCGGGATGTCTATAGCGGTGCTCGTCCAATCAAGCTCCACGTCTAGACGATGTCTTCCAGCTAAAGCTACGTAGTGTGGAGTTCACACTATGTAAGTATAGACGTGAATGGATTCGACCGTTTAGCAAATCATTCCGAATATTTCCACTGGTCAATTATTAACTGCATACGATACACAACACGGTTCAACTGGGGAAAAAGGGTTGAAACGACAGATAAAACATCTCATTTTGCCCTGGCACCTCGTTTTGCACTCACCTGCGGCTGTATTCTGAACTGAAACTCCTCTTACCATCTTGAATATTCTACAATTATATGACTGTAGATTTGATCAACAGATTGATATTGTGTTTTGTTGGTTGCTTAGTCACGTTGGCATCATTATATCATCAGGTAATATTGAGGCTGACAGAATGGCTAAGGCAGTCCTAGATAATGTGGTTGGTCCTGTTGGAATCCCATATAGCGATTTCAGACCCTCTATCTGTACTTGTGTGAGAAGCTGTGTCAATCTTTATGGGATGCTGTGAATTATAACAAACTTCAGGTGTTCAAAAAAACCTGTAGGCTATACTCATCTGAACATCCAGAAAGGCCATGATCAGGCGATGTAGAATCGGCCATACACGATTATCTCCCGAACATTTACTAAAAAAAAAGAGCCAGCCCCAAGGTGTATTCCATGCCACGAAGATCTCACAGTGGAACATATTCTTATCGACTGTATAGATTTTGAGATTGTAAGCGATTCTTTTATCGAACAGCTGCTTTAAAGGTCGGATGAAAGAAGACTATCTTAGGTTATTTGAGAGAAATCCGTTCGTTGCATAAGTTTTAATGTGTGTATGTTTTAATGTGTTGGATTACAAAGTTATTAACTTGAATACTTGGAATTTTGTTTGATCGTCGCTATATAGCTGAAATATTGCTGAACGCGACGTTAAACCTTAATTCTCTCTCTCGGATTGTTACTGAGTGTAATGCATCACTTAGCTATAGTTTGAACACGACTGTCATGATCTTAACCGAAAATCTCCGTCTCTTGCCATCATCTCAGACGGTCAATCATATCTCCAGGCAAAACTAATCGATCATACATGTCCATGTTGACCTTCGCTGTCATTCTTTCGGCGCAGACTAAGCCGAGCTATGGTTTTGATTTTCGGGTATAGATGATCAATTTCATATTGAACTGAGAGTATATCTTATGGACAATGGGAAATCCCTTATCTGATTCGAGTTGCTAATATGTTCTTAATATAAGGAGAGAAATACCACCTTAACCATCATTTCCGGGATGTCTATAGCGGTGCTCGTCCAATCAAGCTCCACGTCTAGACGATGTCTTCCAGCTAAAGCTACGTAGTGTGGAGTTCACACTATGTAAGTATAGACGTGAATGGATTCGACCGTTTAGCAAATCATTCCGAATATTTCCACTGGTCAATTATTAACTGCATACGATACACAACACGGTTCAACTGGGGAAAAAGGGTTGAAACGACAGATAAAACATCTCATTTTGCCCTGGCACCTCGTTTTGCACTCACCTGCGGCTGTATTCTGAACTGAAACTCCTCTTACCATCTTGAATATTCTACAATTATATGACTGTAGATTTGATCAACAGATTGATATTGTGTTTTGTTGGTTGCTTAGTCACGTTGGCATCATTATATCATCAGGTAATATTGAGGCTGACAGAATGGCTAAGGCAGTCCTAGATAATGTGGTTGGTCCTGTTGGAATCCCATATAGCGATTTCAGACCCTCTATCTGTACTTGTGTGAGAAGCTGTGTCAATCTTTATGGGATGCTGTGAATTATAACAAACTTCAGGAGTTCAAAAAAACCTGTAGGCTATACTCATCTGAACATCCAGAAAGGCCATGATCAGGCGATGTAGAATCGGCCATACACGATTATCTCCCGAACATTTACTAAAAAAAAAGAGCCAGCCCCAAGGTGTATTCCATGCCACGAAGATCTCACAGTGGAACATATTCTTATCGACTGTATAGATTTTGAGATTGTAAGCGATTCTTTTATCGAACAGCTGCTTTAAAGGTCGGATGAAAGAAGACTATCTTAGGTTATTTGAGAGAAATCCGTTCGTTGCATAAGTTTTAATGTGTGTATGTTTTAATGTGTTGGATTACAAAGTTATTAACTTGAATACTTGGAATTTTGTTTGATCGTCGCTATATTGCTGAACGCGACGTTAAACCTTAATTCTCTCTCTCGGATTGTTACTGAGTGTAATGCATCACTTAGCTATAGTTTGAACACGACTGTCATGATCTTAACCGAAAATCTCCGTCTCTTGCCATCATCTCAGACGGTCAATCATATCTCCAGGCAAAACTAATCGATCATACATGTCCATGTTGACCTTCGCTGTCATTCTTTCGGCGCAGACTAAGCCGAGCTATGGTTTTGATTTTCGGGTATAGATGATCAATTTCATATTGAACTGAGAGTATATCTTATGGACAATGGGAAATCCCTTATCTGATTCGAGTTGCTAATATGTTCTTAATATAAGGAGAGAAATACCACCTTAACCATCATTTCCGGGATGTCTATAGCGGTGCTCGTCCAATCAAGCTCCACGTCTAGACGATGTCTTCCAGCTAAAGCTACGTAGTGTGGAGTTCACACTATGTAAGTATAGACGTGAATGGATTCGACCGTTTAGCAAATCATTCCGAATATTTCCACTGGTCAATTATTAACTGCATACGATACACAACACGGTTCAACTGGGGAAAAAGGGTTGAAACGACAGATAAAACATCTCATTTTGCCCTGGCACCTCGTTTTGCACTCACCTGCGGCTGTATTCTGAACTGAAACTCCTCTTACCATCTTGAATATTCTACAATTATATGACTGTAGATTTGATCAACAGATTGATATTGTGTTTTGTTGGTTGCTTAGTCACGTTGGCATCATTATATCATCAGGTAATATTGAGGCTGACAGAATGGCTAAGGCAGTCCTAGATAATGTGGTTGGTCCTGTTGGAATCCCATATAGCGATTTCAGACCCTCTATCTGTACTTGTGTGAGAAGCTGTGTCAATCTTTATGGGATGCTGTGAATTATAACAAACTTCAGGAGTTCAAAAAAACCTGTAGGCTATACTCATCTGAACATCCAGAAAGGCCATGATCAGGCGATGTAGAATCGGCCATACACGATTATCTCCCGAACATTTACTAAAAAAAAAGAGCCAGCCCCAAGGTGTATTCCATGCCACGAAGATCTCACAGTGGAACATATTCTTATCGACTGTATAAATTTTAAGATTGTAAGAGATTCTTTTTATCGAGCAACTACTTTAGAAAATCGTTTTAGTCAAGTGAAAGAAGACTGTATCTTAGGTTATTTTAGAGGTTTGTTCGGTTTGTTGCATAAGTTTTAATATGTGTATGTTTTGATGTGTTGGATTAATAAGTTATTAACTTGAATTCTTAGAATTTTGTTTGATCGTCGCTATATAGCTGAAATATTGCCTTAATTCTCTCTCTCACTCTCTGAATTCTACATATGTCTACAAACTGGAGAGATATGCAAGAGGTGGGAAAAGTTGACGTTTGGCGACTACATGACAACCATATGACTCCACAGGTAAATTTTCCCTCTGCAGCTCACAATCATACCAGAATATGGAGGATTCTATGACGTAGCCTTGGTATGCTGGTGTTCATGTGAAAACCACACAGCCCCTAGAACCGGTTTAATGGGAATTAGATATGCTAGCTCGGGAGCTGTGATGACAGATGAGCTCAAATAATGAACTCATCTGATGATAATGGATGATCAGTTCTGTCTTGGTAAATGCAAAAATATCATGAAAACTACAACAATGCACGACGTCCATTTCTATAATAATAATAAAACCCCGTTCAGTATTCCCTCTTATATGAAAATGGACGAACGGACAATTGTGCTGTATTGTAAGGGGGCTAAATTATCATGGCCATGTTGGTGGTATTTAATCTGCGCGTAATTAAAATGGTTCCTTTAAGAGATTGCTATCCATTTTGTCATTGCAGACAGAATGGGATTTGAGGATTTCTCTATTACTATCGGTTGGACTTGGTTAGGGGTCCTGAGTGGTTGATCGAGCGCCTGGTCCGATTCAGGGGTTGCTCGTCCACTACACTATGCATCTCGCCATTTGCTTGTGAAACATTCAACTAAGACGCAGATTACCTGACTCTGACTGAATGATTATTGTAGACAAAATCGATGGCTAATAGCTGACACATGGCTGAGTGGCAGGTGTTTAATCAACACTGTGTAACAAACCAGTTCAGAGCGATAGCGGGAAAGATATTGGTGAAAACAAGTAGGACAAAAACACGTGGCTAGTGTCATAAGAGGCACCTTTGAGAGACATGACACTTAAAATACGTGACGGTGCATGCTGAAAATAGTTTACCTCTTTAATTTCACTCAACACGTCCTCAAGGCACAACAGAAAAATACTTTGTTGTAGAAGCCTGATTTCGCAAATTGTTAACCATCTCTATTTGGTCATATATCAAGTAGACCGCTTTCCCTAATTTCATATCCGTGTGTAAGGACATCGGATCTACTGAGATGTATGACCCTGACCCTGTATCTGTGCTTATGTTAGAAAGCTGTTTCAATCTTTAAGGGATGCTGTGAATAACAACAAACTTCATGAGTTCAAAAAAACTGTAGGCTATACTCATCTCAACAGCCAGAATCGTTTCGATCAAGCCATGAGCAAGCGATGTAGAATCGGTCATACGCGATTAACTCGGGAGCATTTACCAAAAAAAATAAAATAAAAGAGCCAGTCCCAAGATGTATTCCATGCCATGAAGATCTCACAGTGAAACATATTGTTATCGACTGTATAGATTTTAAGATTGTAAGTGATTCTTTTTATCTAGCAACTACTTTGGAAGATCTTTTTAGTGGGGTGAAAGAATTAAGACTGTATCTTAGGTTATTTCAGAGAAATCGGTTTGTTGTATAGGTTTTAATGTGTGTATGTTTTAATGTGTTGGATTACTAAGTTATTAACTTGAATACTTAGAATTTTGTTTTATCGTAGCCATATAGCTGAAATATTGCTGAATGCCACGTTAAATCTTAATTCTCTCTCTCTCTCTCTCTCTCTTTCCCCTGTGTAAGGACATCTGGTCTACGGATACGTATGGCCCTGTACTGATTGATAATATAAGGAATAACCCGAAACTCTTTATCATCCGAATAATCTTGTTCAGCTCTGGACAATCGTCATGGCGCACGCGAAGTTTTAGCGCCTTGTATGGATCATCGCCTTATAAAGTCTATACAATATGTGCTCCAAATGTAGGGTCCACCTTTTTAGTTGGCATGTTAGAAAACTGACCAACATTTCCTTTGCATATGAACTCCAGCAGTCGAAACTTTATAATACATGAAACACATGCTTTCCTTGCACCCGCAACTAATGGCCTAGTAATCACAGTTTTTAGAAAAATAAAACACCATTGGTATGTAGTATATACTGAACGAGTTTTGATCCAGTGATCGAAATATTCATCTACAAAATGCTTTTCGCTAATATTTTCAGAGTCGCCTTTCTCCTGTATTATACACTGGGTATGCATGTCTACGGTATATTAGACAAAAGAATGTGATTATTACACTATATGTTTGCGAGTGCCTTCGATCAGTGTTGAATATTTGAGGGCAGGAACAACGTACATGTGTTAGCATCCTGGGCCCATTCTATTTATCAAGAAGCTAGTTTAGTAGATATTTTCAATCGTGTTCGAGAGGATTTGATTTGCAAGTATTTGAGATCAATCGGTTTTAATGTTGATGCCAGTTCTTGGATGTGTTTCTCTATCATTTTTAATTGCGCATGGATAGCTGACTTGCCTTGTTGACGTACTTAGACAGTTTCATTTGGTCGTGGCTTTTTAGGTAAAATATTGTTGAATGCGACGTTAAATCTAATTCTCTCTAAATCTTCAGTATACAATTATTCGCTACGGATAAAACACAAGAAACGGCGTGTACATTCATACGGTATGTCGCTTTCTCTGGAAATGATGAAGATTTAAACCAACTTAATAAAAATAAGTTTTCTTGACCGCAGTCATAGACATATACCCGTGAAAGTGGAATTACTGAACCAGATATCGGCCAACTCGGTTGCTTCTTGTCTTTGTATAATTTTCGTGTGAAATGTTAATAACCTATCTTTGGGAATAATATTTGTCTATAACGATACCCACGAGGCAAAAGGACCACGACTGATAGATTTTCCCATACAGCGGTTATCATAATATCAAGAAATAATTATTGTAGATGGGATCGCTCAGAGCATTAATAATTCAAGTGCCCTTAACCTATTCTGTGACGTTTGTATTGTATTCTGTAACAGCCCACCCCCTGAATCGTTATTTTGAAGCGTTTTCCATGATTTAAATATCTTTCAGAGATATTTTAAAATTAAATGTGTGACATTGGGATAACGTTGTAGCTTTGTCTAATTAAGAACCAGATTTGGTGTCTAGAAATGATTTCAGAGCCCAGGCAAATTGTATACTCTTTTGCAGACGGTATGAACCTCGCAATGATTCAAAAAATGCTGAGATAAAGGAAGTGAAAGAGGACAATTTCTCAACGATCTTGTTTGACCACCGATATTCCTTGCCAGGTATAAATCGGGACGGACTCAGATAGTAAGAGAGTCTTCTCACCGTGCATGTAATTTGGGAGATCTTTTATTAGGATGGGAGAACATTTGGTTTGTTAAATGAATTTTAATGTATGCACAGTTCTTTGATGTGTTGTTCATCTCATTTAGAATGTTGTTAGATTGTTTACTCGACTCACCTTATTGAGGTACTTAGTTTTATTTGATCGTCACTAGAAAGCTGGAATATTGCTGAACGCGACGTTAAATCTAATTCTCTCTCGCTATCTCTCAAACAAGAAATGAATTTCGATTATTTCGTGATTTTTTTGCCTCAGTGACCTTGACCTTTGACCTATTGACATCATTGGCACACGAAATCTGCGTGAACCCATAGTTATCCTGGTCAGATGAGAGAGAAGGCCAATTTGTTGGAGAGTTAGGGAACTGAATAACAAAAGTCGAGAGGAGAAAGAGGCGAAAATGTGTAATATACAAGCGTCAATGCGCCACGCGAATATTCAGCCCTTGTCCATTTAAGAATTTCTGCGTCTATTCTATAGGAATTTACCAGCTATAGCTATCGCAGTCCAAAAAAGGATAAGGAATAATTGGCGAGTGAACAGTTTTGACAGACAGGAAATAAAATTAATGTCATCTGAAATGGTCGCCTTTCATGATATAACTGATAGAGACCTATCATTTACTCTTTAATTGAAATGAGTCGATCCATAGAATGCAGCAAGTTACAAAGACGACTATACTTCATTATTCAAGTTACGAGTACAAAGGTGAAATAAAACACAAATAAGAATACGCTGTAGTGCATTTATATTGTGCCTTTGATCCAGAATCCGCATATCTTTTTTAGCGATTAATGAAGATCATGGGTATAAACGCCAATGTCTCATTTTATCGACTGTATAGATGTTAAGATTGTAAGAGATTCTTTTTATCGAGCGACTACTTTGCAAGATCTTTCTGGTCGGGTGGGAGAGGACCTTGTCTTAGGTTATTTGAGAGAAATCGGTGTGTTGCGTGTATTGTTTTAATGTGTTGCATTACTAAGCTATTAACTTAAATATTTAGAATTCTGTTTGATCGTCGCTATATAGCTGAAATATTGCTGAACGCGAAGTTAAACCTTAATTATCTCTCTTTCTGTCTCTCTTATGTATTTGTTGTATGAAGTTGCTATGCCATCGATGTGAATCCATCTTAAGGATTTGCTAGTAAGCGGGAAATGTTTACGTCTTGTCTAGGTCATTTCTGAATGTCACTCTCCTGACCGGGATAATTGACGATGTCAAATTTGTAGCCTCCTCTTAGGCTCGACATTACAGAAAACCCTATTGTTCTCTACAGATAGGTCTGATACGTCCTTCACTATGTTGTCAACATAGGATTTCTACAAAACAAGTAGATCAAATTGATGTTTTGGGAACCAGTGGAATCAGTAATGTCTAGGGTATCAGCATATAGCATCGACATTTCCATTTTCGGTAATAATTTCTTGGAAGGGCATGATATATGATTCGCGAAATGTTCAATATCTCCACTTTGTAACTGACTCATGTAAAGCGACAAGGTCCTGGGTTCGATCCCGGGCAGTCATACCGAAGATTTTCCTTGCTTGATTTTCAGAAGGAAGACAGCAGATCAAGCTTCATCAGTCCCAAACCCACCTCTGTAAAGACCTCGTCAAACGCAAAAGCTTAATATCCAAATTGTCCCCGGAGAAAACCATGATGACCTGAATCTTTTCCTCCCAAACATTGTCATATTCTCAGATTCACTATCATGCCTTCAAGCGATTGAATGTGGAACATCAACTCATCCCACCAACTAGATTTGATCAACAGATTGATATTGTGTTTTGTTGGTTGCCTAGTCACGTTGGCATCAAGTTTTACTGTGGCTGATAAAATGGCTCAGCAACGCCAGATAATGGGGTTGATCCTGTTGGAATCCCATATAACGATTTCAGACCCTCTATCTGGAGCCCGGATGTAGAGAGATTAGGAGTCGGACTTGTTAACACTTCACTCCGAGACATTTGTCTAATTCTGTGGATTTCAGCTGATCTTAGCTCTGATTTTTGTGTGATATATTTTGTGAACAGTTTTGACAAGTACGTGTGGTCAAATTTTGGAATTATTTCTCAGTTTTTTGCTGTTCAGGGCGTTTTTTGTCTGTCGGTTCGGCCCGGTTTGGGAGGGCAGAGGTCTGCCATTACTACCGTCTCGGTCTTTCTTTTCCTGTCTCTCTCTTCTTTTCTCTGTTTGTTCGCTGTCTGTAAATATTCTGCTGGTGTATATATTTCCTTGTTGGTTTGGTTTAGTTTGTAGTTGGTTCGTTTATCGTTCGGTTTGGCTTAGATCGATTTGCACATATTTGTGTATATCAAACTGGACTAAATACATGTACATAGTGAAGGTATAGAGCTGTATGTTGTAGGCTAACCCTCAGAATACATGTTTGCGCGAGTCTTGTTCCCTGTTCTGTTATTCCTCGGTATTGCCAGGCAACTCGCAAGACCTAGAGCTGGGCTATTATTCTGCCTAGACCTGGGGATCTATTGGGGAGAGATTGTATTGTTTAGTGACACTGATTGTAGTATACACCTTTGGGGTGAGGCTCCCTCGGGGGGTAGCCAATGTGTACTCTGTGGGAGAGCACGCTGTTGAGGTGTGTGAGTGTCACTCTTTGTAGTTCCAGTGAGACTCCCTATTGGGACTTCGATTTTTTTAAAAAAATTTTACTATGGCGTTTAGAAAGTTTGATAGACCACTGAGCCTAAAACTCCTAGGCTTGCAGAACGCTAATGCGATTGATATATGCCACGCATTGAAAAACACTGTTGGATCAGAACGGTCAGTCCTTACAGGTCTGGTACAGGTATTAAATACCCCGTGGAACGTCAAATGAAATTGGCCTAATGCTGGAAGGCATTCTCGTTGGAGACCAAGATGGTCGTGTTGAGGAAATAGAACCAAGGAAATTGCTTTTAAAGATGAAAGGACCATGCAACTTCCCAGATTCTGCGATTAGAACTGCATTTGAGTTCTATGGGGATGTTCTCTCTATAGAAAAAGAGTTCTATTCGTTTGATAGAGAGTTTGAGACGGGAGTTTGAAGAATTTGGATGTCGAGTTTCAAACGTACTCTTCCTTTCAGTTGGAGGTATGAGACTTTCCGTTTTGGTATAAAGGTCAAGTGAAAACATGTTATACTTCTGGATCAGAGGATCACATGAACACGAAGTGTCATTTAAGGGTGCACTCCACACGGTTTCGTACGAAGTGGTCCCTCCCTAATTTCATAATGAGGAAGGTCGCCTGTATTTGAGAGCATGGTAATTCGTCTTCCCTTTCTATTAACTGACATCTATAGTATCACCCTGCTGGACGTCACCATTTCTCCAAACGAGGATATAACAATTGCTTGCGGATCGCAACTACGCGCCACTACAGAGTTAATCGTGTCCAGAATTGAATACCTGGCAGGCCAAAATCCTCACTTTTTCCGGGAGCGAAAAGGATGATTCCTTTATGGCGAATTTTTTTTACAGAAAACGAGTAGGTCGACCCCCTGTTTTTTCTCCGTTTTTAAATGTCCGTTGGACGGGAAACACTCTAACATGCATAAAAACAAAATCATTTCGTTTCTCTGGGATGTGGGTCGAATTTGACACATTTTCATACATTTTATGCAGTTTTCCAGAAAACTTTAAGGAGGTTTAAGGAAGATTGCACGTCTTTCCAATTTCAATAGGTCACATGTCTACTCAAATAATGGCATGAATGTGCTCATTCAGGAAATATATACTTTCACAGGGGAAATGTGAAAGTATGAATTTTTCATATGGAAAATGGAATAGGTCTTTGGATTATGGACGCGGATATTCTCTAATGGACAACGGCTGGATTATGAATGACGGACTAGACGCTCGTAATTTATTAAAGATTTTACATATATTTAAGACCCGAACCCATGTATAAATGCCTAATTTGTCACCAGGAAGGACACTTAAAAAAACTGTCCAAAGGACAAAAAGTGCCTAAAGATACCGTGACTAACAATGAAAGAAATGATTCCTTGGGTCCTCGTCCTGTTCCTCTCACAGAAGTTCAAAAGGAACTGTATGCAGAGGCTTTCAAGCAGAGAGCATCAAAGTAGAACAGTAGACGAATGGAAGACTAGGTCCTGATGGCAAGGCCATCAAAAGAAAAACAAATGACATCGGTCATCAGAGGATAGACTCTGCCGGGGGAAACTAGAAACCCACAAAAGAGAAAGAGAAAACCTCGAACCACTACACATTACTCGACGAGATGGAAGATTATGGTTCGGACGATGAAGATGTTGTCAGTGATAGTGAAGTTTGCAGTGGACGTGTGGATTCCAAGCCAAATGATCAGAAGTTCCCTTGTGATCATACTGAAAGTGTTGACATCGCATGGATTCCGGGAGATGTTACCTCATCTGAATTGAAGTGACAACTTACCGGATGCTGGTCGTGTGTCGGGTCAGGATGCACCTGTGCATTCTGTTGATTCATTCATTAATCCTATTCACTCTGGTGTAGATTTAAACTTTACACCAAATGTAAATAATAAATGAATTCACAGAGGATGAAAGTAATCAACAATATTGTAGTAATAAAGCTACCCTGAATCAGAGAAGGAGAAAATCTTAGATATCGAAACCGGTAAGGAGCCTAAAATAGTCGATACTACCTCCACACCATCCGACGATTCAACTATGCTGTCTGATGAAGAGTATGTTGATTGTAATGAACGTCCATTGAAAGGCGAGACTTCCTTGAACCAAAGGTCGAACGACTTGTTGAGACAAGAGAGAGAGAAAGATGTTTATAAGGGGAATAGTAAAAAAAAGAAGAGAGCGAACTAATGAAAAACAAAAAGGTCAAATACAATTACCCAAACTAAAACGCTAACCTTCTATAAGTTAACCTTATATATCTTGGCTTGGGCAGTTTTGTATATCATTTCTTTATACAGATTAAAAATGGCTGTCACCAACTATCATTCAGTGGAATTGCAGAGGAGTTTGGTCAAATTTGAATGAACTCCAATTATTAACTCAAGATTATGAACCATCAGCTTTTTGTCTCAACGAACGAAACCTTTCTGAAGAAAGCAGATAAATTTAAATTTCGCCAATACACAGCTTACCATTCCTACGCTTTAGACGAACATGGAAAAGCTACAGGCGGCTCTTCAATATTGATAAAAATGGGTGTTTTACACAGTCCCGTTGATTCAGTAACGGAAATGACAAGCTGTAGCAGCTCGTATTACTGTGAATTCTGTTTTCACATTATGCACAGTATACATACCTTCTTCTGGTGGTCTCCGGCTAAGTGAACTTCAGAATCTTTACGATCAGCTCCCGAAACCTTGTTTATTGATGGGTGATTTAAACGGTCGTAATATCCCCTGGGAAAATGAAGACAATTGCAAAGGTAAAATTCTTGAAAATTTGTGTATTTTTAATGATGGTTCTTACATGCGTTGTAATTATACACATTTGTCCTCAGCTCATGGAACCTATTCAGCATTAGATATCTCACTTTGCGACCTTCCTATTCTTGAAGAATGTTCTTGGTCTGTTCATGATGACCTTTGTGGAAGTTACTTTCCCACTGTCTTAAAAGCTGTTCATTCAGCTGATGAACCCCCTTTCACAAGGTATAATTTCAAGAAAGCAAACTGGCCCGAATTTGAAAAGCTTTGTTCACAAAATCTACAAGCAATCTACAAGCAGTCTCTTTCGCTGGTGTTCCAGATCCTATACAGTTATTCTCAGATATGCTGATAGAAATTGCCAACCAAACCATTCCCACATCTTCAGGAGTTGCACATATTAAGAAACCTTGATTTAATGATGACTGCAAAAAAGCACGAAAATGTAGGAAGAAAGCTGAACGATATTTTCGCCGCCATCCTAATCCTGAAAATTTGAAAGATCTCGGAGTTACAAGAGCTAAAGCTCGTAGAACCATTAAACAGAATAAACGAGATTCTTGGAAAAATTGTTCCTAAGATCAATACATATACTCCTATAACAAAAGTTTGGAAGATGATCCAAAGAATAAAGTCCAGCGTTCATCATCTCAACGATGGAAACCAGGTGATTACTGACAGAGTAGAAATTGCAAATAAATTAAGCGAAACAATTACCAAAAATTCTTCGTCAGAAAATTATGTACCTAAATTTCAAAGTCTCCAAAAACGAGAAGAGAAAAATGAAATTAAATTCCCCTCCGGTAACCATGAAAGCTATAACGCTATGTTTACAATTGAAGAACTTCATGCTTCTCTCACGAAAGCTAACGATTCTGCTGCAGGCCCTGATAATATTCACTATTAGCTTTTGAAATATCTACCCGAATCTTCCCTAGAAATCCTATTACGCATATCCAACAGACTTTGGACAAGAGAAGACTTTCCACCGTCATGGCATAAAGCCATAGTTGTCCCACCGTGACCATACAGACCCTAGTAATTATCGTCCCATTTCACTGACTAGCTGTGTTTGCAAAACAGTGGAACGCATGATAAATGACTGCCTTGTTTGGTACATGGAAACTTAAAAGAAACTTAACTGATATTCAAGCTGGTTTCCGTAAAAATAGAAGTACCATTGATCATTTAGTCAGATTAGATTCGTATGTCAAGAATGCTTTCGCCAAGAATGAACATGTGGTTTCTATCTTTTTTTAATTTAGAAAAAGCCTATGATACTACATGGAAATACGGGATTCTGGAAGATTTTCAAAATATGGGATTAAAAGGCCATTTACCCGTTTCTATTTCCAACTTTTTGAATGATCGACAATTCCAAATTCGTTTGGGTACAACTATGTCTGATCATTTTGATCAGGACCAGCGTGTCCCACAGGGCAGTAGACGATTTCAACATATCATGTAGTGGGAAAAGTATACACAATATTGAGAGAATATTACAACTTTGCCTAAATAGAATTCAAAAATGGTGTATAGAAAATGTCTTCAAATTCCCCAGAGCTAAGACAAATTGTAAACACTTTTCCAGAAAATATTTCCAACACAAAGATCCAGTACTTACTTTAGATGGAACTGAAATCAAAGTGGTAAAAGAGGTCAAATTCCTAGGCATATTGCTTAGCCAACGACTAACATTCAAATCGCGTATAAATTGCTTGAAAGCCAAATCCACGAAAGCTCTAGATTTGTTGAAGGTAGTTGGCAGCTATAAGTGGGAAGGAGATCAGCAAACTCTTCTCCATTTATGTCGATCACTTGTTCGTTCCAAACTTGATTATGGCTCTATTGTTTACAATGGTGCAAGCAAGTCAAACTTGGCAAAGCTAGATCCTATGCTCCATCAAGAACTAAGACTTTGCCTCGGTGCGTTCAGAACATCACCTGAAGAAAGCTTGCATGTCGAAGCAGATGAATTTCCTTTGGATATATCGCTGCAATATATCACAAAATTGCGATCAAACCACTCAAATCCTGCATATGACTGTGTTTTCAACCCTCAGGACGCAGATTTCTATTCAAAGAAACCCTCGATTATTCCATCTCTTGGAATCCGTATGAAACCACACATTGTGGCAGCTGGTATTAAAGTTAGTCAAATTTTACCTAACAAGCCAAACCAGAAGTAGATATTCCACTGACGAAATACCAAAAGACAGACACGAGCCAGCTCGTGTATACACAAGAATTTGGTCTACTGAGAGAGAAATAGATCACATCAAGTTATTTATACAGATGGTTCTAAGGATGGTGAGAGAGTAGCATGTGCTACTATATTTCCAAAACTAAAACCTATCGTCTACCTGGTAAAAGTTCCATATTCACTGTAGAGGCAAAAGCTATGTTGTCGGCTTTACAAGGTATTGGGTCCACTAGAAGGAAAAACATGTCATATTCTCGGATTCGCTATCATGCCTTCAAGCGATTAAAAGAGGAAATTCAACCCATCCTACCATCTTTATATGACATTAGATTTGATCAACAGATAGATATTGTGTTTTGCTGGGTGACCAGTCACGTTGACATGAAAGGCAATACTGAGGCTAATAAAATGTCTAAGGCAGATTGATCCTGTTGAAATCCCATACAGCGATTTCAGACCATCTATCTGTGCTTATGTAAGGAAGCGGTTTCAATCTTTATGGGATACTATGGCTAATAACAATCTTCACGAGTTCAAAAAATCTGTTGGTTATGCTCATCTGAACAGCCAGAAATGTTTCGATTAGGCCATGAATAGACGATGTAGGATCGGCCACATACGATTAACTCCTGAATATTTACTAAAAAAAAAGCCGGTCCCAAGGTGTATTCCATGCCATGAAGATCTGACGACGATACAGCTCACCAATTCCCAGTGTACGAGTTGTCACAGAGAAACAGCTCACCAATTACCAATATACGAGTTGTCAGAGCAGTTCCATCATAGCGCTCTATATTTGTATCTAATACCGCTTATGCCGGTGCTAGGGGCCGTGTGGTCATGTCATCCAAGTTGCCACATGAACAGGTACAATAAAAGCGTACTTGAGATACAACACATATCACAAATCGTTAGATTCTTGGTATGTGATTTAGAATAGGTTAACCGGAAGACTATACTGTGAAGTCATGTGGCTCTGTCAGTATGTCGCCACCTCTTCCCACTTCCCTTATATGTGTTGTAGTTTTTACCTGTATATGGCGAGATTTTGCTGGTGGACGTTTCGTTCCCGAGGCCCGCTCCCTGTACAGACCTTTTGGTCTTTGAGATATGTTGGCATTTGTGGGAAGTTGATGCTGGGTCGACATCTGGCCTTGCAGACTAGTCTTTTGTGTTAAATGCCGTCATTTTCATCTAACAACGATACAGCTCACCAATTCCCAGTGTACGAGTTGTCACAGAGAAACAGCTCACCAATTACCAATATACGAGTTGTCAGAGCAGTTCCATCATAGCGCTCTATATTTGTATCTAATACTGCTTATACCGGTGCTAGGGGCCGTGTGGTCATATCATCCAAGTTGCCACATGAACAGGTACAATAAAAGCGTAAAATCTTTAGATTCTTGGTATGTGATTTAGAATAGGTTAACCGGAAGACTATACTGTCAAGTCATGTGGCTCTGTCAGTATGTCGGCACCTCTTCCCACTTCCCTTATATGTGTTGTAATATTCTCATAGACTACATAGATTTTAAGATTATAAGAGATACTCTTTATCGAGCAGCTACGCTGGAAGATGTTTTTAGCACAGTAAAAGAGGATTGTATTTTAGATTATTTCAGAGAGATTGGTTTGTTGTACAAATTTTGATGTTGGTACCTGTTTTAACACATTAGGTTACCGAGTTGTTGAATTGAATATTTAGAATTTTGTTTGATCTTCGCTATATAGCTGAAATATTGCTGAGTTAAACCTTAATTCTCTCTCTCTCTCTCTCTCTCATTATAACCGAGTAAAAGAAGATTGTATTTTAGATTATTTGAGAGAGATTTTTTTGTTGTACAAATTTTAATGTTTGTACCTGTTTTAACGCATTAGTTTGCTGAGTTGTTGACTTGAATACTTAGAATTTTGTTTGTTCGTCGCTATACATGTATAGCTGAATTATTGCTGAATGCGACGTTAAACCTTACTTCTCTCTCTCTCTCTCTGTAAGTAAGCAACATTTTAGAAAGAAATAAAAGCTTTAAAGTTCACTTTGAACATCATGTTTACAGTTTATTTTCGATTTTGTCTTCATTTTTTAGTGAATATGAATTGCACAGATCCTCGCGACTGCATATTCAATAATCAAAATTGCAATAATCTGGATTTTCAAAAGAGGTGTGGAATTGTTTGATATTGGCACAGTTCCTTGGAATTTATTTTTGTGTATTTCAGACAAAGGAGTCATTTAATGAGGGAATGACAATGCATCTTTGAAAGTGAAGGCGGACAGCAGTCACACACCATTTTTTAATGACAACCCGGACGGACAAAGGTGACTGATGAAAAGAAAGAACGCCCAAATTCTGAGTAAGATGCAGTTTACTGCATGTAGATACTCATGATACTTTTGCCAAGATATTGAAGTTTGAAGTATAATATGATATTTGAGAATGTATGCAAATGAGATTTTGTGATGTCACCAAGTGAGCTCTGGATATTGTGCTAAATATATGCTTGAATATTCAGAGAGCTATAAGTCTACCCCTTTTAAAATATATTCCATTCCACGAAGATCTAAAAGTATAACATATTCTTATCGACTGTATTCTTTATATCTAGCACTTACTTTAGATCATTTTGGTCGGGTGAGGGAGGACATAGTTACAACACATATAAGGGAAGTGGGAAGAGGTGCCGACATACTGACAGAGCCACATGACTTCACAGTATAGTCTTCCGGTTAACCTATTCTAAAGCACATACCAAGAATCTAACGATTCGTAATATGTGTTGTATCTCAGGTACGCTTTTATTGTACCTGTTCATGTGGCAACTTGGATGATATGACCACACGGCCCCTAGCACCAGCATAAGCGGTATTAGATACAAATCTAGAGCTATGATGGAAATGCTCTGACAACTCGTATATTGGTAATTGGTGAGCTGTTTCGATGTGACAACTCGTACACTGGGGATTGGTGAGCTGTATCGCCGTCAGATGAAAATGACGGCATTTAACACAAAAGACTAGTCTGTAAGGCCCGATGTCGACCCAGCATCAACTGGGTCATAGGTTATTTGAGAGAAATCGGTTTGTTGCATAAGTTTTAATGTGTATATCTTTTCATGTGTTGGATTACTGGGTTATTAACTTGAACACTTAGAATTTTTTTCGATCGTCGCTTTATAGCTGAATTATTGCTGAACGCGACGACAAAACTTTATTCTTTCTCTCTCCTTATTATACTGATTTCCTGTAGAAATATGCAAGTTATACACCTTTTTTAAAAATTCCAGTTATATTTAAAAATTTGGTTACCATAGGAACCAGTTAATTATGGCTTTATTTTGAAAATTGTGTACATTGTGAAATCTTAATCACTTTACAGTTGCAAACGTATGTCATTCATATTCTTTAAAAATCACTACAGTGACTAAGTTCCTCAAATAAAACAGTTGGTTACCATGTCCTATGGTAACCATATTTCTAAACCAATTGGTAATCAGGTGGCAGCAGTGATTTCCATTAACGTGTAAACTTAATGTTTATGAAATGCAACAGAATCAGAACCGAATGAAATTTAGAACAGAATATGCCGGTATGGCATTATTTGACAAATTATCTCAGGTCCTTTGTGTGACATTATCAAAACTCATTTCAGAAAAAAAGTACATGGGGGATAGAAGGCACTTTTTGCCCCCACCACCCATTTAATTAAATATAATTTTACCCCACCACCCATATTATTGAATATAATATGCAACCAACTACCACACATATCTCAGTTGATCCAACCACCTATGTAATTATTTACCCCACGACCCATACATAAATATAAAAAAGTGCCTTCAGCCTCTTGTAAGAGATTCTTTTGATCAAGCGGCTATACTTAGGAAGATCTTTTTATTCGGATGAGAGAGGATTGCGCCTTGGGTTATTTCAGAGAAATCGGTTTGTTACATAAGTTTTAATGTGTGTATGTTTTAATGGGTTGAATTACTAAGTTATTGGCTTGAGTACTTAGAATTTTGTTTGATCGTCGCTATATAGCTGAAATATTGCTGAACCTTAATTCTCTCTCTCTCTCTCTCTCTCTCTCTCCTTCCACAATGACCGCAGTGGTTGGTTATCCCTCATGGGATTGAACCAGTGAGAAACTTGACCTATGACCTATTATCAACTCAGATTCCGTGATTTCCACTTTGTGTTTGTTGATTGTAACCGAATTAACCAATCAACTGACAGAAGTACCACTTCAGGTTTGTTTTCAGTTCCTGCTGTGAAAGCCTTGCATTAAGAAGAATTCTGCTCCTTTATGATTCATCTTTTACCATATCGTTTGACCAGTACAAAGTATTATCATGTTCAAAGTAAAGAGTTCAAATTTGGGCAGCTCTGATTTATAGCTAACAATTTGGGTCCCTATATTGAGTTGTTCAGATTGTTTCCATACTAGTATTTTACCACATTCCCATGTTTTAATCCGTTAGCATTTATAAAGAAGAAACCCTATCTGCCATGTCAATGCAGTACACGTGGGCATTTTTCCACTCTTCCACTTAGGACAGGGAGTAAAAGTTATTATTATAAAACGTTTCAAAGTATGGAAAGGATTAAAGTAGGTGCTATGGATTGTTTTTCACAGAAATTATGTTTGGTTGGTAATTTTACTAAGATATTTGTGACCTATGACAATAACTTGAAGTCTTTGCATGCCAATTTGACCAATATTATCTTGAGTATAGTATAATAGAAATAGAGATAATTGTTTACTTGTAGAATAGGTTAAAACAATCGAGCGACTACTTTGGAAGATCTTTTTAGTCGGGTGAAAGACGACTGTGTCTTGGGTTGAGAGAAATCGGTTTGTGGCATAAGTTTTAATGTGTGTATGTTTTAATGTGTTGAATTACTAAGTTATTGTCTTGAGTACTTAGAATTTTGTTTGATCATCGCTACATAGCTGAAATATTGGTGAACGCGATGTTAAACATTAATTCTCTCTCTTTCTCTGTTTCTCTCTCACTCTCTCTCATGTCTCTGGATGATTATGTAACTTGGTACACATGTTCTTTCCATTCGAGAATGTGCCTGTGCTATTTTTGACATGAAATATTGATTTTTCCCAATTACGAGGATTTCGACGATGTACCGTACATTTACACCTGTACATGAAAGTTTCCTGAAGCTGTCATTGGATGAATTTGACACTTGCCACACATGTTTCATATGACTGGAGGATCTGCATGAGATTTTTGTGACATGAAATATTAATATTGATAAAGTTTTTGTTAGGCAAAAAATTACATGTACACCTGTACATGGAAAGTTTTCTCTACATGTTTGCTGTCAATACTGCTGCAGCTTCAGCAGATCACCCCACAAGTCGAAATGTTGGGGTTCTCAGAACGCTTGTTATATTTTTCTTTTGTGTTGTGTTTTGACAAGTGCGGTCTGTTTGCAAACATGGCATTCATTGACTTGAAATCAGACAAAGGATCTGTTCTTTAATCTTTGTTTTCTCAGTAGAATAACTGTTTATAATCAATATGTGCATCTTTCTAATTACTGACAAGATGTTGAGATATAGATCCATACAATTGAAGTAACAAGATATATTATCTGTATGGGTGCTGTGTATACCATAACACCTCTGCTATCCGTATTTATGCGAGAGGTCTGTTTCAATCTTGATGGGATGCTGTGAATAATTACACACGATTAACTCACGAACATTTACTAAAAAAGAGCCAGTCCCAAGGTGTTATTGGCTTGCGTACTTAGAATTTTGTTTGATCGTCGCTATATAGCTGAAATATTGCTGAACGCGACGTTGAACCTTAATTCTGTCTCTCTCAATGGATCACATGTCTGGGAACTTCAACTGCTCACATTTTCATTGGATTTGATATGACTAAATATCTAAGCCGCTCAAGGTTCTTTATTAGTGAGTAATCAATATTACATCCAGATTACTAGAACTACCCAGTACCATATCTGCTCAAATTGACCATTGATATATCATTGAGGTTTGCTATGTTTCTGATAGATGTTATTTTTATTTTCTTGTTTCACCTCAAGAGCTATCTCCCGATGAAGCTTGGGGAAGAAAGAGGACAGCTGGTGTGCACTGGGCTCATGCCCTGCATTACTTTGGAAGCAAGAACTCGAGTTGGCTGTGTTGGCAGTGCGTGCCAATCACCCTGCCCGCCGATCTTTAAAGTAGAATTTTCAGGATTAAAATTGGGCTGGAATATATCAAATATCATCACCAATTTTGTCGAATCTCAATGCGGTTACATGAGGTTCATTAAACGGCAGAAAATTACTCTTATATTAACGCAATGACAATGGGAACACCCCGCTGTATTTGTATGATGAAATATATTTAATTAATTACCAAAGTCAAAACTATGGTACCTTGGACATGATTAATAGTTTCTGCTGTTTAGACGAAAGATGAACATGGTTTTACTTCAATGATGAAACATATTATTATAAAGACGATTAAACATGTTAAGGCTGCAGTGATTCCATGTGAATTGCATAAAAAAAATTATTTGCATATTTATTGTATAAGATAGTACGTTTCTTAATTCTTCTGATCGCCAATTCCCTGTAAATATCCGATTTTCACTTTTCACTCTGGCCGATATACTCTGCAAATGTGCAGTCATGGTGCTCAAATCTGTGGTATTGTGCTTGAAATGTTAAGATACATAATGGAAAACTTGAAATGGAAATGTGCTTTATGGGTCGTGTTTACAAATTTAGTTTATTGACTTAATCAAAGTCATTCAAACAAGAACAACCAATGCTGTTTATTTTAAGCAGAAATGCAATACAATTCTTTGGGTATGCACTTGTTAACAGAGATTTAATTTGGCTTGAAGACGTACATGTAAAAGTTTTGTGTAAAACTTAAAATTTGTTTTCTATAATTAGACGAGCAGAGGTATGGCATTTGTGTAAGGTCTATTGTAGAAGCTGCACTGCTGTGTAAAACTTAAAATATTTTTAGATCAACCACAATTGTAATTTTATGAATACCTCTTTAGCTGTCTCCAAGGCCATGGGTATCTTAGTTTTAACAATGTACCATTCCCGGAACAGGGCCAGTGTTTTTTTTTGGTGAAAATAATCTAAAATTAATTATTCATGAAAAATAATTATTAATTTGTTAATAATTATTAACATTTGCTTTGTGCAAGAATATATGATTTACTGTTTAAGACATACATGTTTTTGTTGTTTGTGGAAAGAAGTAGTATAGAAAGGACAAGTCTTATCATTTCTGGTGTGGTGGGAGAAATGTGGTTTGACCTTGGACATTTGGTGAACCCTGAACTGGGATTGCTATGGCAATGTGAGTAACAGAGAAGAGGACATGTGATGGGTGGATGCAATAAATACGATTTTCACAGAAACCATACAATGCCGAAATACATCGGGTTGTTAATTGGAATATGTTAGAGTACATACAGGCGTGTCGAGTGATTGAGGGAATATTCTTAATCCCAACGGGCCATCCAAGGTGTCATATAGGGTGATTGAGGGACTAATCTTAATCCCAATGGGCCATCCAAGGTGTCATATAGGCGCTCGTGGAGCAGACAGCCACTTGGATTGCTTTGATAGGAAATCATGTCATGGAGCGCATGCGCAGTTGAATCGTAGTAGCAAACGAGGGCAGTTATTGGGTTCGCAGGGGTGTGTTTGAACGACTGAGAGACCAGTCTTGTTCGATTCATAGCGATGTATGCGACGATCAAACAACATTCTAAGTATTTCAACAAAAACAAGTTAATAACCCACCAGTCCAGAAGTAATCAACACAACACACCAAAATAATGTACATATATTAAAATTTATACAACAAACAGACTTCTCTCAAATAACCTAAAACACAGTCTTCTTTTACCCGACTACAAAAAAATTCTAAAGTAGATAATTGATAAAAACTATCTCTTACAATCTTAAAATCTATACATTCGATCGGAATATGTATCACTGCGAGATCTTCGTGGCATGAAATACACCTTGGGCTGGTTCCTTTCTTTGTAATTGTTCGCGAGTTAATCGTGTTTGTCCGATTATACATCGCCTGATCATGGCTTGATCGAAACCTTTCTGGCTGCTCAAATGAGTATATCCTACATTCTTTGGAACTCATGATGTTTGTTATTATCCAAAACATATTCTTATCGACTGTATAGATTTTGAAGATTCTTTTTACCGAACAGCTATTTTAGGAGATATTTTTAGTCGAGTAAAAGAAGACTGAAGACTTAAGTTATTTGAAAGAAATCGGTTTGTTGCATAAGTTTTAATGTATATACATGTCTTTTGGTGTGTTGTGTTTATTACTCTAGATTGCTGTGTTGTTGACTTGTTTTTGTTAGAATACTCAGAATTTTGTTTGATCGTCGCTATATAGGTGAAATATTGCTGAACGCGACTTTAAACCTTAATTATCTCTTTCCCTCTCCTTATCCACAGAATCCCATAAAGATTGAAACAGCTTCCTCGCATAAGCACAGATAGAGGATCTGAAATCGCTATATGGGATTCCAACAGGATCTATATAGCTGAACTCGACTTTACAACTTAATTCCCTCTCTCTCCCAACATTATCTCCCATTATCTAGGGCTGTGTAAGTATTGAACTGAATATATAGCGGCTGAATCCAAATGACATTTTTTTCGAATTCGTTCGTCTAATACAGGAAAAGTGGATTCTCTACTGTGACCAGATTGTATTTACTATTGACATGACATTGTGTATTGGTCAGCTGGGGACAGTGCCTTACTCCAAATTAATCTTAAGTTCTGGACAACGGACAATTGAGAATACGTTGCAATGGAAACTCAATCAATTTCATTCATATCTGAACGTTCACATCACATTCGCCTACTAAGGAAAAGATGTTTATCAAATTCCAGGAAGATTTTCTTGGAACAAGCAGTGGCTGTTATCCGATAATTTGAGCCTAAATAATTAATACGAGATAAAGATTATTGTGAGTGATACTACTATATGCGTGATGTGTGAATTTCTGGGAGACAGAACCAGGTAATAAATATGTTACGCCCAGTACGCTTTATCTTTCTCGTTATATCTGGCAGTATGCCATCTGTACACTTTCGTCATCCTTCCCTATCATCTGAATCAGTAAAATCTTTGTTATCGCATTGCAAGCGTCTGGTCCGTCATTCATAATTCAGCCGTCGTCCATTAGAGAATATCCGCGTCCATAATCCAAAGACCTATTCCATATTCCATATAACAGTATTAGCACCAAATTCAAAAACACAATCATAGTATACATAAACATAGACTTGTTTCCTGCAACAAAACATAACCAACTCAACACCAGGTATCGTTTGACTTCTTTTTGTTGGAATACTTAGAATTTTGTTTGGTAGTCGCTATATAGCTGAAATATTGCTGAACGAGACGTTAAACCATAGTTCTCTCTCTCGCCTGGTTTAGAAATCCTTCGATGAAGTTTTAAGAAGCTTGGATGAGAAACTCACTGTCGAACATATTTTAATCAACTGTATAATTTTGTGATTGAGAGAATTTCTTGATAACGAGGAGTTTCGAAGATGTATTTAATTATACGACTGTAGATTTGATCAAGGAATTGATCTTGTGTTCTGTTGGTTGCCTAGTCACGTTGGCATCAAAGGTAATATTGAGGCTGATAGAATGGCTAAGGCAGCCCAAGATGATGAGGTTGATCCTGTTGAAATCTCATATAGCGATTTCAGACCCTTTATCTTTACTTAAGTGGGAAAGCTGTTTCGATCTTTATGGGATGCTGTGAATAACAACAAACTTTATGAGTTAAAAAAAACTGTAGGCTATACTCATCTGGACAGGCAGAAACGTTTCGATCAAGCCGTAATCGTGTATGGCCGATTCTACATCGCCTGATCAAGTCACGAACATTTACTACGAAAAAAGAGCCCGATCAAGGTGTATTCCATGCCACGAAGATCTCACAGTGAAACCACAGGTCCGCTAAACAAGTTTTTGGGGGTGTGGGCGGTGGTAGTAGGGTGAAGTGTCGAAATATGGGGTCTCTATATATAACCCCATGCTTTATATAAATCCACATCAAGGTGTGAAACGCACCAAACAAAATACATCAGCATATTCTACAAGTATCACTTTATATATTCCCGTCGTCAAATTAGTAAATTTGTGCAATTTTTTACCTTTGCCGGGCGATTCAAAATCCAACTGTCCATCCATCTAGGAACAGTTAGATTATGGCGGGCTTCGTTCTCAATTCTGATTGGCCAGTCGCGACAGCTGATCAATGCGTGACCTCTCTTGCCGGAGGCGTGTCGCGACTGACCAATCAGAATTGAGAACGAAGCCCGCCATGATCTAACTTTTCCTAGATGGATGGACAGTTACGTTGGATTTTGAATCGCCCGGCAAAGGTAAAAAATTGCACAAATTTACTAATTTGACGACGGGAATATATGAAATGATACTTGTAGGATATGCTGATGTATTTTGTTTGGCGGTAAACCATTTATTTCTCGATTAACCCAAAGTGCGTTTCACACCTTGATGTGGATTTATATAAAGACCCCATATTTCGACACTTCACACTAATACCACCGCCCACCCCCCAAACTCTTGTTTTGCGGGCCTGTGGAGAAACATATTCTTATCAACCGTATAGATTGTAATATTGTAAGAGATTCTTTTTATCAAGCAGCTACTCAGAAGGTCATTTGAGTCGGGTGAAAGAAGACTGTATTTTGGATTATTTGAGGTTTGATGTATAAATTTTAATGTATGTACATGTTTTAATGCATTAGTTTACTGAGTTATTTACTTGAATACTTAGAATGTGTTTGATCGTCGCTATGTAGCTGAGATATTGCTGAACACGACGTTAAACCTTAATTCTCTCTCCCTTCTAAGATTGTATTAGAGATTCTTTTTATCGAGCAATTACTTTAGAAGATCTTTTTGGTCGGGTGAGGAAGGACTGTCTTAGGTTATTTGAGAGAAATCTTGCATAAGTTTTAAGGTGTGTATGTTTTAATGTGTTGGATTACTAATTTATTACCTTCAATACTTATTATTTTGTTTGATCGTCGCTACTTAGCTGAAATATTGCTGAACCTTAATTTTCTCTCGCACTCTCTCTCTCTCTTTCTCTCTCTCTCTCTGATTGAAGAGAATTATTGCGGGCAATATTCATTTTTAACCGATGTCGCAAAGCACTGAAAGGTCTATTGGATCAATCTACCATTATAATAAATTATGGGCTGAACAGGATCTCCAATTCATGTCTCATGATATATCTAATTTATTAATCTCAAGAAAATTACTGTCAAAAAATATGAAAATTACATTACATTGTATTGGATATGATGAGATGCTCATTATAGAGCCTCTATTTATGCTCTGCTTCCATCAGCATTAGCCATGACTCGCCTGACAAAGCCATACCATGGTAGAATGTGTTTGGCATAGCTACAAATCCCGTCGTAATTTTTAGGTGCGCTGAATGATATTTTTGACCTCATCACCTTTGCGATTATACCCATGTCTGAGCAATTACAAGTCAAGCAATATCACCCTTTGAACTCAGATTATGTAGCCGTGAATGTTTTGAGAGCATCACCTCATTTGTCATAGGAAATTATGCACACCAACTGACCACTGTCTTGCTATGTAGGGTATAGTCTTTTTTTTCTTTTCACATCATTTATTATTCAATAATTGATTAATTTAATTTTACTTTATTATACCTCAGGAATTTCCGTCTCGTACACCTGCACAATTTGGTCCCACTTCTCTTCGTCCATGTCAACATAGGAGTTTTGAAGTCGCCACATATAAATGCCCGCCCAGAATGAATATTGTTGTTTTGCTGGTGTCTCCTCTCCTCCAGCCACTGTCTCTCTAAAGAAAGTATTGTATATTGGAGCGAACAACATAACTTGAAACTGCGAGCGGCTATTAACGTTTTCCTGGTGTACCAGTTAATAATATTGCTTTGGAGAAAGCATGGTGAAAAGACACATCAGTGGGGAGTGAGAAAGCTTCCTGTTTACAAATTGAATGACATTCGGTAACACCTGACAGCTGTCGTTTGACACCTGCAATATTTCATCTAGAGTTTAGTATAATAGAAATAGAGATAATTGTTTACTTCTAGAATAGATTAAAAAATGTCTCTTATTGGCCGTTATGCAGCCGTGTCCGTGAATTTCCATCATATATGTTGTCGTTGAATTTTATTCCCATTGAGACATTGTGAGAGGGGAGAGCGGATGACGGTGTCAGTGTCGGTGTCCCGTCTCTGGAAATGATAATGCTTTTGGTTTAACAGATTCAAAACGAAACCAAGAAAAATAATCAAAAAGTATGGGAGGTGGGTATTCCATTTGGGCGTCCGTTATGGCACTACCACTTGGAATTCTGTTGGTGCACCAATGTTAAAATCTAATGATAGGTTTTTTGTTGAGCAAAAGTGCACATTTACACCTGTACATAGAAAGTTTACTGAAGTTGTCAGCTGTCAATGGATGATTATGAAACTTGATACACATGTGTCTTATGATTGGAGGATGTACCTGGTCTATTTATAAGATGAAATATTATTTTTTGTTCAAATTATAGCTTTCCTCTTTTGCAAAAGTGTGCATAGAAAGTTTGCTAAGTTGTCATTTGTCTGTGGATGATTATCTAATTTGATACACGTTTCTTATGATTAGAGGATGTGCCCGATCTATTTATGAGATGAAATATTGATCTTTGTCCAGATATGGCAAATGATAAGCTTTTTTGTTTAGCAAAAGTGTACATTCGCGTTAGTTGTCAGATGTCTCTGGATGATTATGTAACTTGGTGCAAATGTTATTTTCTTTAAAGAATGTGCCTGTGCTATTTTTTTAGATGAAATATTGATGTTTTTCAATATTATGAGAATTTCTCCTTAGTAATTTGCCAATGATGATGTACACCTGTACAAAGAAAGTTTGCTAAAGCTGTCCGCTTTCATTGGATGATTTTGACACTTGCCACATATGTTTCATATGATTGGAGGATGTGCATGAGGTAGTTGTTACATGAAATATTAATAATTGTTCAAATTATTGTGATTTGGACTTCGTACTTTCTATTTGATAACGTTTTTGTTATGCAAACATTTGCATGTACACCTGTACATGGAAAGTTTACTTTACATGTATGCTGCCAATACTGCTGCATCTTCAGCGGATCACGCCACAAAGCGAGGTGTTGGGTTCTCAGAATGCTTGTTATATTTTTTCCTTTTGTGTTGTGTTTTGACAAGTGTCGTCTGTTTGCAAACATGGCATACATTGATTTGAAATCAGAAAAAGGATATATTCCCTGAGGGGTTTTTTCAGTAGAATAACTGTTTATAATTAATATGTACATCTTTCTAATTACTGACAACAAGATGTTGAGGAGATGTAGGTCCATATAATTGAACTAACAAGATCTATTATCTGTATGGGTGTTGTGTATACCATAACACCTATGTGTTATATTGTGGGATGTGTCGTGTACATATGTGTATATTGCTGTCGCTTATAATTTATAGGGTTAAACATGTCTTTCATCTCTCTGTCAACATCAGATTTTAACAACAGAGAATACGGAATTGACGCACTGATTACATGGGGAAATTAATGACTGTCATGAAGGGCATTTGCACCAAATATAGTCAAAATAAGCAGCATTTAAACAGATATATAATTATGGTATTAATAGATTTTGAATTTAATTTTTTTAAGTTTTATTTTGAAAAGTTTCATGAAAATTGAATTAAATTCATAAAAATATATTTTAAAATTGTGTTTAACATATCTAATCAATGCTTTGTACTTAACATTCTCAGGGCAATCCGCCTATAGATGGCGCCACCTGGGGCCCAAGTTAAAATTTCGTTTCCGGACAATAACTTCTTTAAAACCAAATGGATTATTTCCCAATTTGGTATGTGGGTACATTGCTCGGGACTGTTTTCCATGCTGACCCACCTATAAGTGACGCCAACTGTGGGCCAAGTTAAAATTTTGTTTCCGGACAAACCTTCTGAAAACATGACAAGATTAGGACGATAATTGTGGGTAACTTGCCACTGGATCTCACTTGGGATCTAAGCCAAATCAATGTTTCAATGTCGGGGGACTTAACCGCTGACATTTTCATAGCTTTTGAAACGGCTAAATATCTAAACAACTCAAGGTTCTTTATTAGTGAGTGATCAATATTAAACCTAGATAACTAGAGCTACCCAGTACCATATCTGCTCAAATTGACCATCGAGATATTGGGATTGGCTGCTCGTTTATGAGGATTGCTATGTTTCTGATATTATTTTCATTTTTCATCTCAAGGGCTATCTTTCGATGAAGCTTTGGGAGGAGAGAGGACAGCTGGTATGCACTGGGCTTCAGACCCTGTATTACTTTGGAAGCAAGAACTCGAGTTGGCTGTGTTGGCATTGCGGAACAAGTGGGTAATTTTTTGTTATTTTATATCAGATGATTATTTACTAATTAATCATGCAGTTTTTGCGAAGAAAAACAAAAATAAAAAATTCGAAGACTTGGACCAAAAAATCGTCATGTCGTCATCATGGCGGCCGTCTTGAATTTTTGTTACATTTACTTGTAGAGCCCGACCCAAAGAAATAGTGTCGTAAGTTTCAGCCCTCCAGCCTTAGCGACAGCGAAAAGCGAAAGTATATTATTCACTACAAAAATTGGACATTTTCTAACATTTATTACTGTCTTGGAGTACCATAAATATGTTCATGTAGCTGAGGATCAGAATGATGTATAGCAGATTTAAAAAATAGGTTAAATATTGAGAGAGATAATTTCAGTTTACCAATTTAGTTTATTGACTAAAGTCATTCAGACAGGAACAACCTGTTTATTTTAATTATAATTGCAATAAAATTCATGGGTAGGCATCTGTTACTTAGTGTAGGAAGGGGAACCGTAAACAGAGATGTATATAGCTGAAATATTGCTGAACGCGACGTTGAACCTTAATTTTCTCTCTCTCTCTCCCTTTGTAATTTGTTTGGCTTGAAGACATGTGAAAGTTCTGTAATGAGATGAGCAGAAGTATGGCATTTTCATAAGGTCTATTGTAGTTGCTGCAATGCTGTGTAAAATATTTTTAGATCAACCACAATTGTAATTTTATGAATACCGCTTCAGCTGTGTCCAAGGTCTTGGGTATCTTAGTTTCCATGTACCATTCTCTGACCAGGTCCAGTGTTTTTTTCCTAAAATAATCCAAAATTAGTTATTTATCAAAAAGAATCATTAATTTGTTAATAATTTTTAACATAAGCCTTGTGCAAGAATATATGATTTACTGTTTAAAACATACAACTTTTTTGTTGTTTGTGGATAGAAGTATTATAGAAAGGGTATATCTCTCTCTCCCATTTCTGGTGTGGTGTGGTGGGGGGAAATGTGGTTTGACATTGGACCTGTGGTGGAGCTTGGACTGGAATAAACTGGGTTCCGGAGGAGGGGATCTTTGAATGAATTTGCGTAACTCCCAAGAACAATTGGCTTCATTAGCATTACATCTTATCGACGCTAATCACCATGTGATCGGTGTCGGTTCAGCTGGGTTGACTGAGCCGATTGTCATACATATGGCGAAAAAATAAAATTAAAAATGATACAATGTAGGTTTTCACTGAATGGATGGGTACCCTTCTTTCGTTGTCAAAAGCTTGAGTGTATTGCTCTATAATCGCTGCGATTGCTAGAACAATGAAACCCTAATGTTGGATTCGTATTATCATTGAATTTCAATTCGCAGGCACATACTGTCGTCGTTAGTTTAACATCAGAATCAGATTTCGACCTATAACTTGGGCTTACGTTTTCTGACATGGATTACAAGCCTTCACTTAGCAGCACCCCTCTTACAAACAAGATCCACCTGACGTTAGCCGAAGCCACCACCTCCTCAGCATCTCCGGTATCCACAGCCACTCCGCTGCCTTCACAGACTAACACATCAGTCCAAACAACCACTATAACGAGACGAACTGCAGGCTGCATTGACAGTGACACACCAATGGTAATAAAATATTTAAGGAAGCTATGAAGTCATAAAATGTATCTCACATTATTTGACATATGGCGTATACATATCTCGCCTAGTAGCATTTGATAGATCCTGTGTTAAATGTGACGATTTTAATCAACGTCACAAAACATTGTTGCAGAAACTTATAAAACAGGGCTATTTTAACAAGCGCCTCCACTCAAAGTTTCTCAAATTTGGCGATATATATCGCATTCTAATTCTGCTTAACCCGGGGCTAGGGGCCGTATGAACCCATGTACCTCAGAATCCTCACGGTGTTCATATGAACAGTCACAATCAAAGCGTGACTGAGATACATCATTCTCTAGATGACGACTTTACAACGATTAATATGGATTAAGAATACTGATCAGCGATACGGATTCTATATTTTTGGAACATCATGATGTCTTGTCGGCATCATTAAACTGTTGGCCGCTTCTCTCTTGCAGGAAACTAGCCTATGTTTATGTATACTTTGATTGTCTTTTTAAATTTGGTGCTAATACTGTTATGTGGAATATGGAATAGGTCTTTGTATTAAGGACGCGGATATTATTTAATGGACGACGGCGGAATTATGAATGACGGACTAGACGCTTGTAACTTCCTACTGTCACATTTAGGGTCTACCCTTTGACTGCATTGGGGCGAGAAAGAGTAAAAGGTAAATAAATATAGGAGGTTGCTCAGTAAATAAATATGCCCACCATCGACCAACCAAACGGTAAAAACGGCTATATGCAGGTTTTTTAACGCTATGAAGAACGAACGGATCACAAAGCTGAAAATTACCTCGATTTACCCGATAGGGAGCGTTGGGTGTGCATAAACATTTTGCCCGACTGGAAAACAATTTTGCGCACAGATTGTGCATGCTGTGTAGATTAACTACCAATGATCAAGTTTGCTAGCGCAAGAATGGTTTGACTGCCATATTGGTTTAACTGCGTTAAACAAGCTTCCAAGATCCACCCCTATACTGAACCGATCAACGCGAAACTTGGCTTACAGAATCGATAGGTCGAGGTCTCTCGAAATTCCTCATGAGAATTTGCTCTGTGAAACAAATATGGCCGCCATCGGTCAATCAATATAGCTGGTTTTTCGACATGACGATGGAGGACCCAAAGTCAGGAATTGCACTGATTTGCCCAAACGGGCTGCAAAAGGACCAACATTAATGATAAAACTTAGAACCCGTTCTGGTACAGCTTATAGCGTTGGACAAACCGGTTCTCGTCAGATCACCGAAGTTAAGCTCGGTCATTACTTTGATGGGTGACCGGGTGCTGTACTGGCTGGGCTGATTAGTGTCCAGGATAATAGGAACTGTGAGCACTCTCGTGTTCTGGCACATGTAGGCACCATGGTGATATGACTGAAACAAGGTTGAAAACGACGTTAATCCCTACTTCTTACTCCCTATTTGTTGCTCGCGGCTATATTTGATTGTTTAATATGTTCTTTATTAATGTAATAACATGGGATGGTGTTAAAAGAAATGCTTTCAATGTCACAAATGGTTGTATATATGGCCTTCAAATGTTTTTGCCATTATTAAAACGAATTGTACCGTATTGTAAGATGACAAACATAATTTCATATATATATATATATATATATATCATACCTTTTCCTTTGTGAGTAAATACACCTTAATTTGAGGGTTGTCAGGCATTCAACCATCGATGACACGGTGATACCCGCTAAATGCGGTATCGGCTCACCTTTGGCGTTGCCAATAAATCGGTCTATTTTAACAAGCCTGCCCTTCAAACTCTTTCCATTGGAGAAAAAGTGTACTGTAATGGCATCAAGGCACTTGTCATAGCTCACATCTGTGGCAAACGTCATGGGCCTTGGACCCACACCAGGGAGTTGTGTCGAGTTTTTAACAATTATGTACCGAGACTTCCCAAAATTGAAATGTTGCCATCCCACAAGGCATTTAACAACGCCAGATTTCTTCTGCTCGCCCAATTTTACCTGACAAGCTCTTACCAAATCCACCTATTGGCAGTTAGCTCAACCAGAAGTAGATATTACAGTAACGAAATATAAAAAGGCAAACACGAGCCAGCTCTTGTATACACAAGAATTTGATCTGTTGAAAGAAAAATACAGATCACATCAGGCTCTTTATACGGATGGTTCTAAAGATGGCGAGAGATTAGCATGTGCTACTATCTTTAGTTCCAAAACTAAAACCTGTCGACTACCAGGTAAAAGTTCGATATTCACTGCAGAAGCAAAAGCTATATTGTTGGCTCTGGAAGGTATTGGGTCCACTAAAAGGAAAAAAATGTCATATTTTCAGATTCAATGTCATGCCTTCAAGCGATTCAAAGTAGAACTTCGACTCATCCCCACTATCTTGAATATTCTACAATTATATGACTAGATTTGATCAACAGATTGATATTGTGTTTTGTTGGTTGCCTAGTCACGTTGGCATCAAAGGTAATACTGAGGCTGATAGAATGACTAATGCCGCTCTAGATGATGAGGTTGATTCTGTTGGAATCCCATATAGTGATTTCAGACCCCCTATCTGTACTTATATGAGACGGCTGTTTCAATCTTTATGGGATGCTGTGAATAATAACAAACTTAATGAGTTCAAAAACCTGTAGGCTACACTCATCTGAACAGCCAGAAACGTTTCGATCAAATCATGATCATGCGATGTAGAATCGGCGATACACGATTAACTCACGAACATCTACTAAAAAAAGGGCCAATCCCATGATGTATTCCAGGCCACGAAGATCTCACAGTGAAACATATTCTTATCGACTGCATATATTGTAAGATTGTAAAAGATTCTTCTGAGCGAGTGACTACTTTGGAGGATCTTTTTAGTCGGGTGAGGGAGGACTTATTAGTCAAGTCAAGAGTACTTAGAATTTTGTTTGATCGTCGCTATATAGCTGAAATATTGCTGAACGCGACGGTAAACCTTAATTCTCTCTTGTTTTCTCTCCTTGAAGCGTAGTAGCAAAAGCGGTTCACAGGGGTGTGTTTAAGCAACTGAGACAGCAGTGTTGTTCCGAAAATAGCGATGTATGCGACGATCAAACACATTCTATGTATTTCAACAAAAAGAAGTTAATAACCCAGCAATCCAGAAATATTCAACACAGCACACCAAAAACATGTACATACATACAACAAACCATTTCTCTCGAATAACCTAAAATACAATCTTCTTTTATCCGACTAAAAAGATCTTTTAAAGTAGCTGCTTGATAAAAAGAATCTTTTGCAATCTTAAAATCTATACAGTCGATCAGAATATGTTTCACTGCGAGATCTTTGTGGCATGGAATACACCTTGGGGCTGGTTCGTTTCTTGGTAAATGTTCGTAAGTTAATCGTGTATGGCTGATTATACCCCGCCTCATCATAGCTTGATCGAAACGTTTCTGGCTGCTAGGATGAGTATTTCCTACAGGTTTTTTTAACTCATGAAGTTTATTATTATCCACAGCATTCCATAACGAATGAAACAGCTCTCTCACATAAGCACAGAGAGAGGATCTCAAATCGCTATATGGGATTCCAACAGGATCTATATAGCTGAAATATTGCTGAACGCGACCTAAACCTTAATTCTCTCTCGCTCTCTCCCAACAGGATCAATTGCAACCTCATTATCTAGGGCTGTGTACGTATTGAACTGAATATGTAGCTTCTGAATCTAAATGACATTTGTGTGTAGTTTCGATCTGTTCGAATTCGTTCGTCTAATACAGAAAAGGTGAATTCTCATCTGTGACCAGAGTATATTTACTATCGACATGACATCGCGTATGGGTCAGCTGGGGACAGTAGCTTGTTCCTAATTGATCTTAAGTTCTGGATAACTGACAATCGAGAATACGTCGCCTTGGAAACGGAATAAATTGCATTCATATTTGGAAGTTTACTATCACATTAGCCTACCGAGGAAAAGATGTTTATCAAATTCCAGGAAAACTTTCTTGGAACAAACACTGACTGTCATTCGATAAAGTGAGCCTAAATAATTAATACGAATTATAGAGTAGTGTGAGTGATACTACTATATGCGCGATGTGTCAATTTTTCTGGGAGACAGAACCAGGTAATAAATATGTTTCGCCCAATATGCTGTTTCGTTATATCTAGTAGTATCCCACCTACAGACTATCATCATCCTACCCTATCATCTGATTCAGTATCTCACAGTGAAAAATATTCTCATCAACTCCATAGATTTTAAGAATGTAGGAGATTCTTTTTATCAAGCGACTACTCTAGACGATCTTTTTAGTCGGGTGAGAGAGGACTGTGTCTTGGATTATTTGAGAGAAATCGGTTTGTTGCATATGTTTTAATGTGTGTTTGTTCTAATGTGTTGGATTACTAAGTTATTGGCAATTTTGTTTGATCGTTGCTATATAGCTGAAATATTTCTGAACGCGACATTAAACCTTCATTCTCTCTCTTCTTAACTGTGTAATCGCATAATTAACTCAACCCCAGGTGTCGCCTAGTTTAGAATTACAAGCGTCTAGTCCTTCGATGAATTAAGGATGAGGAAGCTTGGATGAGTACTCCATTCTAAGAGAAACTCACTGTCGAACATATTCTAATCAACTGTGTAATTCTGTGATTATGAGCTTTTCCTGGGGGAGTTTCGAAGATGTATTTAGTCGGTTCAGAGGGTTTGAGTCTAAATTATTTGGGAGCATTTGGTTTGCTAAATACATTTTGATGTAGATACCATTTCTTTGATCAGTTTTGTGCATCAATTTTACTGCATTTTATGTTGCTTGTCACAATAGAACTGAAATATTTTTGAACGCAACATTAAATTTAATTCTCAGATGGAGACAGTTGTCGATGGCAAGGCCATTGACCCGGACACAACAAAACTGGGTCATCAAAATATCTTCGATTCTTAAAGTTTATTCATTTGGCGTGATCGACTGTTTTCGTTTTATAATCGTAATCTTTGCATTCTCAGACACTACAAACTGTCTTGTGAGCACAGCCGTACTCGTCGAATGGATCGGATATCTCCTGCTTTTTGTACCCATCCACGTAAGTGGGAGGGGACTACGGAAATGCTGTTGGTCCGAAGCGTTTGTCCGAACGTCCGTCTGCGAAGCGTGTGTCCCAAATGTTATGAACCCAATACTTCAATAACTGGGCTAGAGCTTTGATCTTTGGTACAATGTTGCATTATAAGGAACTCTATGTGAAGTTCACTCAGGACGGAGTTTTATTTGATCATCTCTACATGACTGAAATATTGGTGAAAGCGACTTTAAATCAAAAATGTGAACAGCAGGCATAGTTCCTTGCGAACACGATACATAAGGAGCAACTTGAGCTAGAGCCTCGATATGTGGCCTATTGATCCGGATTGACCTGGACCGTGAAAGGGGACAGGTAAAATGTAAGTTGATTTGAGAACGTAATATCTCTATAATGAGGAGATCTACAGACTTGGGTCTTCGACTAATGCTACATTGTGAAGGTTTCTAGGCCAACTTCACTCCGGGCTGACCTTGAAATATGTTTATAAGGTAAGGTAAGGTAAGGTAAGGTTTTTATTATGCTGATCACAGCGCCCAATCAGGGCAGATACAATTTACTACACGGGAGATAACTCCTGTATTGATTTACAATGATTGAGATGAGCTAAACAAACCAGGAATAATTCCCAGTGACCGTAACATGGTCATAACGAAACAGGAACCCACGTAATGGAGTTACCATTAATACAACATGAAATTTCGAACAAAACTTGTAGTTTCAACTCTAAAGAAGAAAAACACATTGAATTCACAAGGGGAATCAAACAGGATACCGATTCATGTATATACATGTACAAAAACTGTCTTAATGTACAAAATTGTGGGAGAATGTTCCAATGGCGTTTGAATAAAGATATATAGACCTATACAGTCTACTCTTGTTATAAGCTACACTTTTGTTTTACGAAGCTCCATTGCTTCATGGACAAATTTGCCAAGAGCTTTCATGACATCAACATCTTCACAAGATAACAGCCATATAAATTTGTTTTGCGGACTAAGCTGTAAAAATACTTTGATGCTGCTTTCAACAGCAGACAAGAACTGATACCTAAGGGTTGAATACAGACTACATTCCATGATAAAGTGAAATTCATCTTCAACATGACCCGAATTACAGAGTGTACAGAACCTTTTCTCCGGGGAAACTCTATCATGTTTACCATATCGACCAATTTCTATTTGCAAACGATGACTACTGGTTCTTAATTTACACAAGGAAGCACGATGGTTATATTGTAGTGCATCTATATATGGTTCATAAATAAATCTCTGCTTAAATAATCTGTATGTACGTAGCTTGTTTCCACTAATAACATGTGTTCTGTCATCCGCTAATTGGGTTGACCACCAATTAGAAAAAATTGAATTAAACCGTTTGGTAGCCGTTGATACAAGTTCACCAACAGACAGGTTCTGTACTTTGAACAAATGTTCAAGTTTTAGGTAAGACAATATACATTTGATATCAGTCACCCAAGTTCTTTTGTTCTGAGCATCCATGGAGACAGAGAAAGCATAAGCATCACAAATCAGAGTGTTTTCATGAGTATTGGCCAACCGATGCCAGTATTTCAGCATATTGCAGATTATATGTAGGAGAAGAGGTGAACGACCAACCTCACCCAAAGCTGCACAATTGGAACATTTGGAATTCACGCCAAGTACATACTTAATGTATCTTAAATGGACTCTCTCTGATATGTCACTTTTCAGTATGTTTTCTAAGAAATTATCTTTGTTCAGGTTCGTTATTAGAGAAGCGCCCCAAATTTCACAGCAATAAAGGAGAATTGGTCTTATAGTGTGATCAAAAATATGTAAAGATGTAGAAACACCAGGGGGAGTAGCCGAAAAGCATTTTTGAATTTTGAAGAATGCTTTCGCAGCTTTACTCTTCAGCTGTTCCCTGGCTGGTGCCCAACTGCCAGAAGAAGTGAAGATAATGCCTAAATAGCAGTACTTAGGGACAACTTGTATCTGTACATCACCCAGGCGAAAAAACTTGGGTGACTGACGGCTTTTACAGTTAAAAATCAGGCATTTGCTTTTACTAGGGTTCACCTTTAGATGCCAATGAATACAATAGGATTCAAGTTTTTCAAGAGATTGTTGCAAACCTTCCTTACTCTCAGATAATAAAACAACATCATCAGCATATAGCAAACAATTCAAAGCAGTGGAACCAAGAAATACGATTGATCAAGAATACCAGGTAAATCATTTATGAAGATTTTAAATAGGTTAGGGCTTAAATTGTCACCCTGTCTGACACCAACATGGGATTGAAACGAGTTGGTCAATTCACCAGCTACTCGTATATTTAACATATTATTCAGGTACATACTTTTAACAGTTCTATAAAAGTGACCACCGATACCAATAGAACGTAACTTATAAAACAAGCCCGTATGCCACACAGTGTCAAACGCCTTAGAAAAGTCGATGAAGCAAGCAAACATGGGTTTGTGTTTAACCTGTCGATATGAATCTAACAACGTCTTCAGTACAAACATGTGGTCAGAAGTTCTAGACCCCTTTGTAAAGCCAATCTGTTCTTTCCTTATAAGGCTATGGGCCAAAAGGTAATTTTCAAGCCGGATGTTCAGGATGGAATTGAAAAGTTTACTGATATTGCTAGCAATAGTTAAGCCGCGATAATTGTTCGGGTCCTTTTTGTCACCAGATTTGTGGATTGGAGTGATATAGCCAGCTCCCCAGCTTACCGGGTATACAGAAGTAGAATAAATAAGATTACATAATTTAACCAAGCAAGGTCCTAAGCTAGTAACGCCATATTTAAGCATTTCGTTACACACACCATCCAAACCACAAGCTTTACCAGCTTTGAGTAGCTTTATTGCTCTAAGGACTTCATTAATGTTAATTCTACCATCTAATTCATTAAAGATTTGTTGTTGTTCTAACTTCCGAAGCTCGATACCTATTTCACTGCAGTTGCTATCAGATCGAGAGTAATTAGATGTATTCAGATCTTGGAAGTGTTTGAGCCAAACATCTGGACTTATATTTTCAGTGTCGTCTTTCCTAGGAAGATCTCCTTCCTTCAGTTCCTCAACAAGTTTCCAAAATTCCTTGGGATTATCATTAGACAAATTATCTAAACTGTCAATAATTTTTTTCCTATACTCACGTCTTTTGCTTTTTCTTGCTTTTCGAAAATCTTTCAGGGACTTAAAATATGAAGAACGAATATATGGGACGTTAGGATAAATTGATAAAAGATAGGCCTTATGGAGAGTTTGGCGTCTAAGTGTGTGGATGGATTGATCGGACCACTTGGGCATACGTCTCTTAATCTTTTTTGATTTTTTGTTACGTTTTACAGATAGAAATTTCAGAGATATATTGCCAGCGGTGTGTAAAACTGAGCTAAAATCCTCAGCTGCACGGTCCACTTGCAGAGGTGACTAATCACAGGCCAAAAACTGATGTATAAGATCCTGAGCTTGCTTTGAACATAAGGCTTCTTGGTATCTGTGGGGTGAATCATCTGACCACATGTAGCGCAATGGCATAGGCGACAAGTGACACTGAATAAGTTTGACATGGTAATTTACCCTTAACATAAATGACAATTGGCAGTGATCAGAAAGATCACCAATAAACCGATGTACATTAAAGTAAGATACAAGTTTCATAAGATCAGAAGAAGTAATCTACCACACTGTTACCACCAGATTGATGACAAGTGTTCGACCATTTAAAATCCTTAGTTCAGAGGATACACACAGATTAATAAGTTGTTTACCCCGTTGATCAGTAATTCGATCAATACTATATCTACATAGAGGATGAGTATCTTCAATATAATTATCAAATAAGGGCAAATGACTAGAATCATCATTGATAACATAATCTACGGTACAACCAGTTCTGGCATTCAGATCACCAGTTAGAATCACATATCCAGAGTCAGAAAATTTAGCTATATCGGATTCGATCAAGTCAAGAATATTAGTATCAGATTTAACACAGAATGGAGAACTTTCAGGTGGAATATAGGCAAAACATATATACACATTTTTATCGAGCCCAAAGTACTTGGCTTCAAGTTCCAGCCAGATATAATCGTTAGTTTTATGTTCTAGAAAACGCACTCCCTGTCGGAGCTCATCTTTCACAAAGATTGCAAGTCCTCCATAGTGGAGAACACAGTTTTTCCTCTTAGGTCCAATAAGCGAGACCACGCGATAACCCGGTATATTCAAATCGTGACTAGGACCAGTATGGGTTTCAGAGAGACCTATTATGTGATAGTCATTTAGCTGACTAAGAAAAAGGGGATCTTGCAATTTGTTGAGTTCCTTCGAAATCAAACCATGTACATTCCAGCTAGTAATTTTTAACTGTGTTATGTGCACTGGAGTAACATCACCAGTATTTGAGAAATGTTTAGATGTTCGACACATAGTAAATCTGTTGAGATCAAAGAGTATTTCGCGCGTGTGTGTGTAGAGACATCACAAAGGAGTTCAGGTAACCTTTAGGTATGTTAGGATGAAGTTTACCTAGCGACTGAAGGCACATGTCTACGCCTATCCTCTCCACTGTAAGCGGCGTAATAACCACCCGTGTATCTGTAGGTATCGTTATGCCTGTCAAAGAAATCAAAATTGAACAGATTTTGAACACAATAAATAATGGATAAATTGACCTGGAGTTGTTGATCTGTAAACCAATGCTGTCTCATGAGTACCTCTAGGTTAAGTTCAGTCTTGACTTAACTTGCCCTATTTCCAAGGGCCACAAGTTAAACTGCATAGTTTCGTGAACAAAATATCTCGGTCAGAATAAGAGCTAGAGACTGGATCTTTTGCATACTGTTATCTTGTCCTATATTTGTTTAATCAGTTCAGATATGTATTCCATGTCGTGAGAAACTCGCAGTCAAACACATTTTAATCGTGTGAGAGAAGATTTGATTAAATTCTTGGAGAGCGATCGGTTTGTTAAATTTAATGTACGGTAATTCCTATAATAAATCGATCACCATATCGGTATTTTTGCCGGAAAATACGATCGGAAGTTGTAATAATTCAATCACACCCGATTTTCAGAAGATCCCGTTTGTAATAATTGGATCACCCGCCAAATGTGCCTACCGCTGACGCGTATCATTGCCACTGGAAAAAAACAGTGAGAGACATGATAGAAACATATACAGCATCATTACCAAGACGTATGGTGGGTGAATCAGCTTTAGACCTAGAAAATGGACTTAATCAACAGGACCAAAAATAATTAAGTGGGTTTCATGATAAAATAAGACGAATGTACTTCCGGATGACGGAGAATACTCTGTGGTTTACGTCACAGGCCTCCTGGTGAAGTTGGTCAAAAAGAGATCGCTTTTGATAAGTGTTATTTAGCTTATGCTCGAGTATTCACAAACTCCAATTAGCTGCATTGTATGGAATCACACCTTCCATAAATATAATTTATAGCAGCTCGCTTGTATGCCTATTAGGTTTCACAAATACCGGTATTGAAAACTGGTCACTTGTTGATTCTTTCCACAAAAGGCCATTGTTGTTTGCCCAGCTTTGTTTGGATTAATCCGTGGATTAAACAACATATCTGATTATGCTGCCTCAGTCTACCTTAGGATCACAATCTTGAATGATTACTGAACCGGATTGATTACTGAACCGGGGATGTTCATGCGATATGGTTTACACCTTCGATGATAAACTCCATTTACTACATTCACGATATATCAAGCGGTGATCTTTGTCCCGTTGGGCTTTGTACATCTGTACTTTTATAGACTCGACGTTTATATACACAGTTTATTTTATCAGTTTTGAATGAAAATATTGGTTTTTAAGTCGTGCGATAAAATGACTTTACTAGGTTGTGGTACAGGTACAATAATAGCGTACCTGAGATACAACACATATCTCGAATCGTTAGATTCTTGGTATGTGCTTTAGAATAGGTTTACCAGAAGACTATTCTGTGAAGTCATATGACGCAGTCAGTATGTCGGCACCTCTTCCCACTTCCCTTATATGTGTTGTAATTTACTAGGTTGTGAAAATGAGCCAGGTTATCAGCGGCTTTGACTTTTCAGAAGTTCCCATTTGAACCCCTTTTCGCTGGCAATTTCCCATGCAGTTGGTGAAACCAAGCAGAGATAAATCCCTTCTTCACCCTTGATGAGTGACTTGCCCATTAATATTGTAAATAGGGTCTGAATTATCAGTGATTTTCTGAGACAGCTGGCAATATTACTACGGAAGTGAAGCTGATATCCCTATTATTCGGACTTGGAAGTGTCCAGTTTTGTGTTGTCTGGCACAAGGCCAAAACTATATTGTTACTCAAGTTGAGAGTTCCAGCCAAGTGAGATGAAAGGAATTTCTTTGATCTTGGATTGAGACCGTGACATTTAAGACTACACGAATCTACAGCCAGTCCATAGAGAATCATTTTTATTCAAATTATCCAGAGCTGGTGTTAGGCCAAATTGTTTACAGTATGCCAACAAGGCAGAGTGTGGGGCCAGGTTTGATTGTACAACCCATAATTGACAGGCTGGCTTGTCTCATTTCAAAGCTGTGTTGAATTTTGTTGATAATGGCCCAGTCTAAACTCTTGTATACAAATTAGAAAATAAGAAAATGACATTTGTGTGTGTGTGTTCATTTCATTTCCCTGCATCACATTGTTGCTGAAATGAAACAAAGCAATATATTTGTCCCGTTCACCCAAACTATTATTACTATTATTAACTGGGATGAACAGATTTCAACATAGACTGTGTGCACAAAGAGGCTCAATGGGGATACCAGCATCCATGTCTATTGACGTCTTCCCATAGCTCAAATGAAATACTCAACAGCTCCCTTGCTGCAGTCAGAATATATGGAGCACTTCTTGCAGACCTGAAGAAATGAAATAATGGCTTCCTCGACATACGAGTTGCCTACAAACTACTACAACGCGCAAGCCCTCATAGGGACAAGTAGAGGAAAACATTTAATATTTGTCCTTCCTTATCTGTTTATTAATGAATGTATTAAATAAACGTAGGTAATCAGTTCATTGATGTGTTTTGTCTGTCATTTTTAGATTGTTGATGGTTTGTTGATTTACCTTGTTGACGTACTCACGAAGATTATTATTATTTGATTGTTGCTATATAGCTGAAATATTGGTGAACGCGACTCTCTCTCCCTTAATCCATGTTTAAGGCCAACCGAACAAATCAAAATGTAAATTACAATCAAATTTGCTTGTGAAACTTTTCTAAGGGACAAATTGATCTTTGGCACGATACTTGGGCAAATTCACGTTGACACATATTCACCAGTTTCTAAAGTTCAAACCTTGAACATCAGTAATGTATGTCCTCCTAAACACAATGTCGGTACTAAAATTTCAGCTACACCATTGGGATTTAACACAATTCTTCCTCATATAAACCTTGATACCATCTTCATTATACTTAGAATTTTGTTTGATCGTTGCTATATAGCTGAAATGTTGCTGAACAAGACGTTAAACCTTAATTCTCTCTCCCTCTCCAGTCTTGTCGAGAGAATTTTACAAGTGATGACAACATGCGATTCAAGACCGGCTGTCTTGCCGGGAAATACTAGCTACTTATCGTGTTAAATTAAACATACGTCGTTAAGAATATCAGACTCGACCAGGCTGATCCTATCAAACAGAAGATAAAAATAAATTTAATCTGATTATTTTGTATTGTATGTTGTGGACCAGTGTAACTCAGCAGAAAAGCTAAGAAACCGTAACTGGCAGTAATCTTCATCTGTACGTCCATTACCAACATTCGGTGGAGAAAAGACCCTTTGTGTTAGCAAAATTTATCGCGGAAATTGCTCGAAGATGAATGAACAAACAGGCTATGAACTATTCTGTCAATCTGCGATAACTGGTTGGATAACATGCGCATGAGAATGAAAACAGCCTATTTTGTAAATTTTTAGCGTTTTACACAAGTGATTTTGTCATCAGATTTTTTCATCAACTAGAATCAGTCAAGTATTTTTATGACTAGACTAAGTATAAATTATTCTGCATAACAGCCAGACACGTTTCGATCAAACCATGATCAGGCGATGTAGAATCGGTCATACACGATTAATTCACAAACATTTGCTAAAAAGATGAGCCAGTCCCAAGGTGTATTCCATGCCACGAAGATCTGATCACAGTGAAACACATTCTTATCGACTGCATAGATTTTAAGATTGTAATAGATTCTTTTTATCAAGCGACTACCTTGGAAGATCTTTTTAGTCGAGTAAAAGAAGATTGTATTTTAGATTATTGGAGAGAGATCGGTTTGTTGCATAAATTGTCATGTTTTTATTGCATTAATTTACTGAGTTATTAACTTTAATACTTAGACTTTTGTTTGATCGTCGCTATATAGCTGAAATATTGCTGAGCGCGACATTAAACCTTAATTCTCTGTTTCCTTTAATTAACTGCGTATATTTCACTTTTGTAAGAGTTTTTTTTCGAGCATCTAGTTTGAAAGATCTTTTTGGTAGTGTGAGAGAGGATTTTGTTCTAAATGGTTTGTGAGTAATTGGTTTGATACAAAAACTGGTACTTACATTAAAGTCTTTGATGCGGTTTGTCCATGTTTAGACGTATGATGTTTTAGACGTATACCTAGGGGGCCAGGACTTCCATTTGATGAAAAACTCAAAAGTCTTGTTGGTCATGAATGGTTTCTGTATATACTTCGTAAAAAAATGTAGGTGGACAACTCTGTCAAATAGCTACTGGGAAGCGTTTATTGCTTGGATCAGAAAGTGATGACGTCACAATCCATTTTTTTTTATTTCACCACCCTTCTAGCAGAAGTGACACCACAACACTAAACCAAAACAAAGTAAGGTGATTAAACTGTCTGGCCTACTTGCTTATTCCTGTTTGGAAATGTTCAGCCTGGTAATAGCTAAGAGTAAGCGTTATTAAATCCAAGATGGCGTCCATGCTGTGTCATCTATTGTCATTCAGTTAGGTGCACTTTTTCATCCAATGATAGAAGAAAATTTATATAAGCATATATGGTAAAATACTGTTCGTAGACGACACAATCTTCCAGCTGCTGTGAACTTTTTTATATTTGGCTCTAATAGTTATGACGTCACAAAAAATAAAAAAGGTATTTCTTCTTTTCTCTCAAGTGCCTTTCTAGCATTTGATTCTATAGATACGTATTTTAAATTCACAAACACCTACGGCAAAATATGACGAGAAGCGTAAAGACTTTAATCCAAAGTATACCTCGTGCAGGACAGCATAATTATAGCTATTATTCACTGAGTACAGGACCAGGATCATGTGAATATAGCCAAGTCGATAATAACATCTTACGGTGGACTAAGTATGATGTTTTCCTGTGTGTTTCTTGATGATAAAGTTTGCCTGGACTTGAGTGACAGATAGCCTCACATTATTGTAAATTTGAACCATTATATAACCATTATGCTATCTGTCGAGGATTATTCAAATAGATTCAAAATGAGCCTAAGATGATCAGCTTTGATGTGAAACCTCTCAGCTCCTACAAGTATCTGCTTCGAGCTATAAATGATCACTTGAATTAGACGAATAACATTTTACAACACGTGTTTTCAAGGACTCCATGTGTCTGCCATCTTGAATGCCTCAATAATTTATTCTAGTGAGGATTATGCAGATAAGCTCAAACTAGGCTTATTAATAGATAGATGAATTTAAGGTAAAAAAGCTTGACAATTTTACTGTCGGTTACATGTCTTGAACATGAAAAACTGAGCAACATGAAAATATGAGTCCCATAATAGCTCACATGGTCGCAATTTTCAATTGAACATTTACTTCTCAACTGAAGATTAAAATGAGCATAATTTGAAACACTGGTGTGGATCTGAATCTGACTTGAAAATAATACAATAAGGAGCAAAATGAAAAAAGAAAAGAAATTGGGTGGACTACTTATGGTCGTCAATTTGAATTACACTGTGGTGTAATAATCTGAAGACTAAGGAAATACATTGAAAATGAGTGTAAGATGGCAGGCTATGATGTGAGACCCCTCAGTTGTAAAAGTCCACACAATAAGCTAAGACGAATGCTTCACATTAAACGAGCAATTTGAAAAAAAGCGGGATTTACAGATGCACATGACCGTCATTTTGAATTTGACCATCATATCTTAATCTTAAAGAAATGCAAATAGATTCAAAACTAACGCAAGGTATTGAGCTATGATAAGAGGTCCATCGGTTTTGATAAATTTGAACAATGAGCTAAGAATAATTCACTGAATCATAGGTGTAACATGAAAAAGGCTGATTTTAAGATGACCACTTGACCGCCATTTTCAATTTGGCTATTCATATCTTAATCTTAGGAGAATGCAGAGAGAGATAGAGAGAATTACGGTTTAATGTCGCGTTCAGCAATATTTCAGCTATATAGCGACAGAGTCGAAACTGACGCAAGGTATTGGGCTTTGATAAGAGATCCATCAGTTTTGATAAATTCGAACAATGAGCTAAGAATAATTCATCAAAGTATACGAGTAACATGAAAAAGCCTAAAATTCAGATGACTCCACATGACCGTCATTTTGAATTTGACCATCATATCTTAATTTTAGGGAAATGCAAATAGATTCAAAACTGATGCAAGGTATTGGGCTATGGTAAAAGGTTCATCGGTTTTGACAAATTTGAACTATGCGCTAAGAATAATTCATTGAATATAGGTGTAACATGAAAAAGCCTGATTTTCAGATGACTCCACCTGACCGCCATTTTAAATTTGACCATCATATCTTCACCTTAGGGAAATGCAAATAGATTCAAAACTGACATAAGGTATTGGGCTATGATAAGAGGTTCATCGGTTTTGATAAATTTGAACAATTAGCTAAAAAAAATTCACTGAAGTATATGAGTAACATAAAAAAACTATTTTCAGATGACTCCACATGACCGTCAATTTGAATTTGACCATCATATATTAATCTTAGGGAAATGCAAATAGATTCAAAGTTGACCTGCATGTAATATGTTGGTCTATGAATAATAAAGATCCATCGATTTTGAAGGAAAAAAAAAGAACAATAAGCTGAGAATAATGCCTCGAATTATACAAGCAAACAGAAAAAGCGCGATCTTTAGGTTGATCCCATATGAGCGCCATTTTGAATTTAACCGTCATATCTTGACATGAAACTATGCAAATAGGTTCAAGGCTTGTTTTTTCTGTTGAAATGGCAAAAATCGCCAATACCACATAAGTTTGACCTAGCCTCAACCTCTATTCCATCAATATTCCACTGCCAAACAAGCAGATGTCGAAAAAACATGCAATGAGCTCCATGAAAAAAGGGACTTTCGATTATTGGCTCATGGTCTATATTTCTAACGCTTTCCTTTGACCTTTTTTCTGTTGAACCCATACTCACTAATAGCGGTTTCACCTGAAATAATCTCCTGGAAACAATTGGTTAGAATGCAAATAACATGTTTCATACACAGCGTTAGATTAACCTGTCCTTTAATTGGAATTATACCAGCCTTGTTAATGACGATTTTAGCTATAAATAAATATTTCATATTAAAAGAGACTAACAATCGTACATTTGAGATGGTCCCGGATAAAAAAAGTATTCCTAAATAGCTAGCACACTAGTATTTTCGCAATATGTTTAAGCCTTAGGAGTGTTATGATTATATGATGCTTTTGATACCCAGTAGCTCGAAAATCTACATTTCAAGAAATACCCTGACATCGATATAACCCACATTTCTTCCAGAAATCTGCAAACTAGAGCACTCAAATTTTCGAAAATATATCACTATGCCATCGTTGGACATCTCGTACAGTTAAATACACATTGGCTCGGTCATTTAACCTATAAAAAGTTTGAAAATTGAAAAAGTAGGGAATTTTGATTTTCAGCCGACATTTGGAAATGACCCCTAAGTGACGTCACCCTATTAACATTAAATCGAATATGTTGAATTCAATATATTCACTGATCAATGGTGATTGTGTTTATGCCTCATAATAGACATCCAAGTACGCATCAAGGAACTTATTGTTATTTGCATAACCCTTCCCCTATCTTCCGTAGGACCTTCTATTGTAGCCTATAACAAGTTTCCACTAGCAAGTTGGCGGGGTTGTCCATATTATACAGAATATATTTAAACCCAACAACCTTTTACAGCAGGACTTTTGAATTTTAGCCCTCTGCCCCCCTGGGTAGTACTAGTTATATTGCTCGTAGCTATATATCTGAAATATTGCTGAATGCAACATTAAATTTAATTATTATACTTCTCCCTATTTAGATTTCAATGGCATAACCGCATTTATTCCGATCACGTGGGGGTGTCCCAGAGAAATGAAAATTGCCCGGGTGTGGGCAATAGACCCAAGGGAGATAATTCAACAATGGATATCGCCCCGTTCTCTCGCGCGCCACACCAGCCGGTTCATTATTTTTGTCGAGCTAACTTCAGTTCGGAACAACCTTTTTATTTATCATAAGCAAGATAATAATGTAATTGATAACATTTTTGCGTAGAAATATATCCGTGGACTTCGAGATGTACCAGACTGATGTTTCGAATCCGTAGAAATCTTTTGAATCGTGATGTTGTATGCGCGCGTATTGTCTGTGAAGACAAAAATTCATTGGGTTGCACACAAGAAATTAGCGTTGAAAATGTAGTTTTGTTGTCACAATGATGTGCAAATTGTCCGTGCTTACAAAGGCAATCTGCACATCCGACTAGACAATATTTTCATATTCTCTGTCTCTCTCTCTCACTCTCTCTGTATACATCGACTCAGATGTGTATTGATAATGGTATCAATGTATGTTAAATTACTTTGGGTGTTTGACAAACGACATTTGACTTCACTTCATCTCAGCGATCGAGACTGTGCTGTGTATGTCAAATAGTGGTTGCTAGACAGAGGAAACACTGACCCATCCAAAGAACCGATCAAGGTGTGTACGATGAATTTAAGGATGTCCGCTGGTGGTAAATCAAAGTAATTAACTTTTTGAATAATGTGTGTTGTTGCATTCATAATTGTGTAATATAAGGAAAAACAAAGAAAAAAATATAGGTTGGTGTGCATCTTTTAGCTGTAGGCAACGTTAAGTGGACTGACCCATGCTCAATTTGATAACCCAGAAAGCATAGGGAATAGCCCTAGTTTTGAAGCATATTCATGAAAAATTCCTATAAATAGTATTTAACTTTTTCTTATATTCTAACTGTTTGCAGATAATCACAATGTCTATCAAAATTTAGCAAATTGGATGGATGTTGGTGTGCAAAATTCTCGGCTGGAAGGCTTTTAAAGGAAATCCCCATCGCTTAACCTAGGGAAGGGAGATAACTCAATAGAAAAACAGGCAAAATGACTGCCAAAGTAAAAAAACCCACCAGCGGACATCCTTAAGAATGTTTCTATTTTTCTCGCATCAAATATTCATTGATATCCCATTGATTTTATCCATAATTAGATTAACTAGTTTCAAATGTATTTGTAGAAGTTATCATCTATGACAGTGAAACCGGCGTAATATATTTCAGCAAACAATGTATTTAACTTCCGAATGATGACAGATGGTGAATATACAGTAGGTTGCTAAGAAACTGCACGCTCAGCGCAGAGATATTTTGCAATGTTCTTAACAGATCAACACAATTTGATTAGAATTCCAGCTTAATTATAACGATGATGATGCAGTACCACGAAATCATTACGACAGTTATCGTTAAAGAGCTATAACTAAAGATAAACTCGGTGAAGTTGGACAGTGATGTGTAACTGAAGTCAACAATTGTAAGGAACCAGCTTCCCGGTATTCGTATACTATGAATTGTTAAATGCAAGACGACAGTTGTATCAAGTCGTCTTATTCAAATATAGCTGTGGAACACGGATTCAAGTACGATATCAATTTCCAACGTGTTTTTATATATTTCATTTTAGTATGTTGGCAAGATCACGCAAAGATTCCGTCTGAAGGTGAACTGTCACAGAAAATCCGTTATGAAAAACCAATTGCTTCTAGATAAGCATTTTTGTGGCCCAGGCCATGGCTGAGACAATGCTATATATTATGCAATATTATTCAGCCACTTAAACCCCACCAACGGAGACATCAAAGCCATGACTGGAGAAAGTCTTATAGTGCGTTGATTCACGATCATATCACTTTGAATTAGCTACTAGGTTAAACTAACACACCCAACTGTCTTCATAGGTTGTGTACAGTCCTGTGTGCGTTACCTCTGAGAGCTTTAACCCTATCTGGCCTGGGTTTTTGGGGACTTCCAGGCTTTAACCCTATCTGCCCAGGGGTTTTGGGGACTTCCAGGTTTGGGGTTCACTTTCGCGCCTGGGGGCCACTTCCGCCCTTCAGACCCTCTATCTGTGCTTATTTGAGAGCGCTGTTGCAATCTTTATGGGACGCTGTAGATAATAACAAACTTCACGAGTTTCAAAAAACTGTAGGATATATTCATCTGAGTAGCCAGAAACGTTTCGATCAAGTCATGATCTTGCGATGTAGAATCGGCCATACCCGATTAACTCACGAACATTTACTAATGAAAGTACTGATGTCGGGTTTCCGTTGAGCTAGGCAAGGTTATAGCCAAGTTTAAGATACCCTTACCAAAATATAAGGCTTCTGGCAACTAGTTGCTGCAATATTGTCACAATGTTTAGGCAATATTGCCGCAAACTAATTTTAATATGAAAAGCGACCATGTTGTGGCAATATTGCCGGAAAGAAAACTTCCGGCAACACTGTGAAAATAGCCTGGTGACCATGTTGCGGCAATATCACCGCCAGAACAAAAAGTTGCTGCAATATTGCCGGAAGAAATTATGGCGGAGCTCACTGTATTGCATCATCAATATCAGATGTAACATTCAGAAATAGCTCTGCAATATTCCCAAATTGTTGAGAGAACATGCATAGCGATTAGTCAAGGTAGAAGTAATTAACATGTTTGTGGAACTTGCTTTTCCTTTTATGCAGTGGTCAATTGAAACCCCAACTCTATTCCCCTCGGGGTATGCAGGTATTCTACCTGGGCAATTTGTGGGACAATTACTATGAATTTGCCTGTTGTCCTGTTTGTGTGTATCCGGTATTTTTGAGGAGTATGTAATCGCTAAATCAGAGGCCAATTTTCAAGATTTTAACTCTGTTATGCACAGTATACCAGTACCTGTTGCCAAGTAAGGAAAATAATCAATTCCAAGATCGTTAACTCCAAGATATTCAACTCCAAGATAGATATTCAACTCCAAGATTTTACAGCTCGTGACAAATGTGAATTGCAGAACAAAAATCACAATTCAAGTAGAGAGAACAGCACCTTCTTAAGAGATGATCAGATGATAGGAATGTAGGAAACAAGGATCTATTGATTCTTCTCGAAGTAAATCACCCAGTCATGAGCAATACTTCGGGAATACGGTACGACGAATCACCGCCGAAGAAAAGTAAAATACACACAAAACATAATCCCATTTAAACTTGGCCTAAAGATATTGGTACGACAATACTTTCACATTTCTCACTTGAAGTATCATGATCTTTACATTTCAGAAAATGGGTGCGGAGACGGATCAGATGTCGACCGTTGATAATGATGATCGATGTTGAGACAATTGTAGATTTCATTATGCACGACCGAATCACTGAGGCACCATGCAGAGATCATGGAAAGGTCACGCAACTGTAGTGCACACGTCAAAATTGACAGACCGCTGTCATGATACGGGTTGACACCCGATAAAAAAAGGAACCAGCCCTAACGTGTATTTTATGCCACGAGGATCTCAAAGTGAAACATATTTTGATCGACTGTATAGATTTTAAGATTGTAAGAGAGATTATTTTTTATGAAGCAGCTACTTTAGTTGATCGTTTTAGTTGGGCAAAAGACGACTGTATTTTAGGTTGAGAGGAATCGGTTTGTTGCTTAAGTGTTAATGTATGTACATGTTTTTGATGTGTTGTGTTGATTACTTCAGGATTGATGGGTTGTTGATTTGTTTTTGTTGAAATACTCAGAATTTTGTTTGATTGTCGCTATATAGCGGAGATATTGCTGAACGCGACGTTAAACTTTATTTTTTTCTTTCTCTCCCTAATTATATTTCTCATCTCTTGAGCTAGATGGCTGATACTTAACCAAATTTAGGAAAAATCCAATACGGCCGTTTTGATGTCGTCACAGTGGCGTCATTTTCAAGAAAGACATTTTTTGGTCAATTTTTCGAATTTTTTATTTATATAATTTCTCCGCAATAATGCACGATAAATTAGTGAATATTAATCTTATGTGAAATAAAATAGTTTATGCCCACTTTTTCTTGAGGGAAGTAGTAATTTTGAAGAAAAACAGGCTCAAAATAACTCAAAATATGATAAACTACAAAGTCACGGAGTGCCAACTCTCAAGTTTTTGTCGTTCCTGAGATAGCGCAGAAAGTTTGGTAGTATCATTGGCCCCTCAGGCTGGTACGGTTAAATATAAATCCCAGAGATATACAAAGACCTGTGTCTTCAGGAAATATAATACGCTATATCTTGACAAAGTGATTGAGGGTGGTACTTTATATCGTCCAGTGAACGTAATCGAAATATCACAAGACCGGCTTTTCTTGAAGATCAATTACTTGGATAAAGGATTGGACTTAAGTAATATATCACGATTACTGAATGCAACGCTGTACCAAACTGTTTCATGTTCACAGAACCCCCTTGGATTTCAGATAAATATAATAAATATATAGCTACCAAAATAATCAATTACTCTAATGCTGTCCTTGAGTTTGATTGGAGAATATACACGTTTGGAGTCTCTAGTTGTGATTGTGAATCGTCGAACTTTATCTATACACAATGCAAACATATTGTTACTTGTAACCTTGATAGTGAGTGATGGCAACCTAGAACACTCCGGATGAATGGACCTATGAAGATAGAGAGCTGAGAAGAAAAACCCTGAAGGCCGACCAGCAGATATTCCTGTCTGCAGTGGAAGAGTGTGAACGATCAAAGCGATAAATTGAACTGGCTGACTGGCTAGACGCCGATATATGAAAATGTAACAAAATTTAATCAACGTCATAAAGCATTATTGCAGAAACATATAAAACAGCGATATACCACCAAGCGCCTTCATTCAAAGTTTCTCAAATTTAGCGATACATATTGCATGCTGCGAGCAAAATACGAGCCTAGCGTGCAAGAATTATGGCGTTAAGTTTCGTAACTTGTGTCTAATTCGGCTTAACTCGGGGCTAGGGGCCGTATGATCCCATGTACTTCAAAAACCTAATGATGTTGATATGAACAGACACAATCAAAGCTTGACAAATAATCATTCTCTAGATAATAAATTTACCACGAAAATCATATGGATAAGAATACTGATCGGTACGGGTTTGATATTATTGGAACAACATGATGTCTTGCCGACATCATTGAAAACTATTGACCGCATCTCTCTTGCTGGAAACTAACCTATGTTTATGTATACTATGAGTATTGTTCGTTTGTTTTTTAATTTGGTGCTAAAGCTTTTATATGAAATATGGAATCCGTCTTTGGATTATGGACGCGGTAATTTGATGGACAGCGGCTGAATATTTTTTTTGTAATCTTTTTATTTCATTTGGAATATATATACAGAATCACTTGTCTCTCACTCACTCATGCACATCTGTCTATACATATTACTATATATATTACTATATGTACATATGTCTATAAATATAACTATACTGCACCCCTTGCTTTCTTTGCGCCAATTATTAGAAAATATATAGATATGAGCAATATTTAGCCAATATTCTAAATCACAGCATACTTTTTTTACTTTAGTACATGTAACGAATAAATGCTCTATAGTCTCCCTTTCACTGAAACAGTAATCACATTTATCCTCGTCTTTAATTGATATTTTATGCAGAAACGAATTTGTAAATAGCATTCTGTGTAATATTTTGAACTGTATCTCTTCAAGATTTGTGTGCATTGTGCAGTGAAAGGGAGTTTTTTAGACATCCACCCAATTTATACGAGAGTTTATATTTAAGATAACTTCCCATTTTGTTTGAGAAGATGGTTGTACATTTGGTTCATAGTTTAAGATATCATAGAACTTTCTACCTCCCTTCCTCTGCCCTGCCAAAAGTTGCAGATGAACAGTAATTGTGGGACTTGTTTTAGGTATATTTGTGGTATCTGAAAGTATTCTATTTTGCCATTCTTTCGGAATATTTCTCAACAATTTTGTATAGTCTAGATATGTTCCTTTTATAGTATGCATTGATTATAATTGATCAAAGGTGAAGAAATTGCCGTTTGCATCAATTAAATCTCTTACATAACGGATTTGTTTGTCATACCAGTTTTTTTTATGAAATGCCTCGATTGATTAAAATTTGGGTTAATCCATAATGGTTCGTTATATATATCATTTGTAGATCTGATTTTTGTTTTCTTTTACAGTGCATACCATGCATCCAGAGTATCTTTCCAAAAAGGGTTCGTTATATTATTTCCTTCACTCTTTAACCATTGCGCTCCCAAGGTGCATATACTTATATACGTATCGATATTGAAAAGATATTTCCATTTTCTGTTCTCGAAAATAAGTCTTCGTATCCACGACACCTTCAATGATTTTATGAAAGGTACTATGTTGGCCATTCGCAAGCCACCATGTTTATAATCTTGAGTGATTTGTAATCTTTTCACTTTGTCGGGTTTGCCATTCCAGAGGAATTTGTATAGAATAAAGTTTATTTCCCTAATAGTATCATCAGGGGGGGGAGGGGTTGGCAAGGCGAGGAAGAGATGTATAAGTTTTGACAGTGCGAGTGATTTTATCACCGTTATTTTACCAAGAAACCAAGGACCAGAAAACTTATCTTGCACAACTAAACCCCAAGGGGAACCTGTGTACCAAACTGGAGAAAGATGCATGCAGTAGTTCCTGAGAAATCGCGATAAAGTTTCATGGGGAAAACTAAGATGGCCGCCTTGTGGCCATATTGGATTTTCGAATCGGACCAGAAAAGGTGTCTTGCACAACTAGACCCCAAAGGGAAACCTGTGTACCAAATTTGAGAAAGATCCATGTAATACTTCCTGAGAAATGACGATAACAATGTTTCATGGGGAAATCCAAGATGGCTGCCTGGTGGCCATATTGGATTTTCGAATAGGACCAAAAAGGTATCTTGGGCAACGAGACCCCAAGGGGAACCTGTGTGCCAAATTTGAGAAAGATCCATGCAGTAGTTCCTGAGAAATCTTGATAACAAAGTTTCATGGGGAAATCCAAGATGGCCGCCTTGTGGCCATATTGGATTTTTGAATCGGACCAGAAAAGGTGTCTTGCACAACTAGACCCCAAGGGAAACCTGTGTACCAAATTTGAGAAAGATCCATGTAATACTTCCTGAGAAATGACGATAACAATGTTTCATGGGGAAATTCATGATGGCTGCCTGGTGGCCATATTGGATTTTCAAATCGGACCAGAAAAGGTATCTTGCACAACTAGACCCCCAAGGGGAACATGTGTACCAAATTTGAGAACGATCCATGCAGTACTTCCTGAGAAATCGCGGTAACAAATTTTCATGGGGAAATCCAAGATGGTCGCCTTGTGGCCATATTGGATTTTCGAATCGGACCAAAAAAAGGTATCTTGCACAACTAGACCCCAAGGGGAACCTGTGTACCAAATTTGAGAAAGATCCATGAAGTAGTTCCTGAGAAATCGCGGTAACAAGAATTGTTTACGGACGGACTGACGGACGCCGGACGGACGACGGACCACGGACGAAAAGTTATTTGAACAGCCCACCATCACCGGCTAAAAATGATATATCAACATAGAGAAAACGTCATATGCGTTCTTATCTTTCGGCGTATCCATGCGTGACCAACGGGATCGTGGGAATCCTCCAACTCAGGAACAATCAAACACAACCCTTTTGACGTGGAATGTTCGACACCTTGCCTCCCATGTAATTTGACAGTGCCGCGTCTGGCCCATACACAAGCACGCTTGACCAGTACAATTTTACCAGACCCCGATTGATCCAAGAATGTAGACCATAGTGGGTTAGGAAGAACTACGGACACAATTGTAAGCATTACCCAAGTGTTCAACAACTTCACCTACGTTATTCATGTCATATTTATTGATGATATAAGGGGCTTGGTCTTCCTCTGCTCACATCGTCTTATTGGTTCATCTAGGTATGCCTTTCAAGGAGTTGAGAAAATATCCATATGAGAACCCCAATTTCTATAATTTTGATTTGGTGCAAATTAAACACCACCCGTATTGATGAGTGCAGCTGGTAATTTAACAATTATTGACCAAACAACAAGTAGTATATTCCTGTCAATGGTAATAACAGTCGACTTTAACTAGATAATAGATGAAATGTCCCGGAAGAAGCCTCTATCACACACGCACCAATTACACAGTAAGACGAAGTAGTCCAATCTCAGTAAATGTTACAAACCGACGTTCCAGCTTACATCACGCAGTAAGGTAACGACGCACAGGGATTTGAAACTGTATAGAGCATACAGAGACGGTATATTCCTCAAGTCAAGGTTCGGGTATCTGTCGGAGATTACTTACGTAAACAAGTGAGAAATGACTACATTGTAGTCAAAACCTGCGGCAGTCGCAATAATGCAGTGAAAGACATATCAGCGGATGTAGTGGTAGTTGTAGAAAAAAAAGCGCCATGTTTTCATGGCAAGGGAAGTAATTTTCAGCTTCTAACCCACAATTGTAGGAATTGCGCAATAGGTCTGATACCATGTATATATATATTCACTTTCCCCGTTCAAAGTCCGACGATTTTGACTGGTCCGTGCCGTCTATACGAAAATCCGAACAAATTTCAAGGATTTAGTCATAGTGCGAAAATCTACACTCTTCAGTCTCCCTTCTCGCTTACTTTGCTGAGCAAAATGGAAAATTTATATTTCTATCGAAGTTAATTTTTAATGAATTTAGTATCACTTTGATCTGTAAAACTATGCAATGGGGTTGAAGGCTTTATCGAACTGTCCAAGAGGAATAATGACACCTTTCACTGTTCAAATTGAGGCCTGTAACAGTCTTGAGATTCGATTAGAATAATTAAGTAAGTTTCTGCATTTACGTGTGTTATCATCTGCACCTTGATACTCTTTTCCACGCAGCAAGTCAATACCAAGACATGGTTTGTTCCTTCTATTTAAAAGATTAACTATTTCATTCTTAGAAAGAATTCATCTGACTCGTTCGGCCAAGCCTTTTCGAAGGTTGCTAATTTGATTAAATTTCTTTAAAAAAAAATCAAATTCTACAAATAAGAAACATTTCTAGTCGGTATCTATGGATATCTCTCTATACTCAATTCGCGAATATGTTCGTCACTAATTCATTCCGAAGGTGAATTAAGTGCAATATTTCAGGGCGAGTTCACTAAACAAGGTATGTGTGTAAGGGAATGATGTCGAATTCTCGTTAATATCTTTTGATACATCAAATTATTGCATTCACGAAAATGACTGTCATTTTAAATTCAATATGGAAGGTATCTAAGTATCGAAATCAAACTAAAAATTCCATCCAGGAAATCAAGGCCCTAGCTTTTGAGAAAGAGGTCAAACGGATCGGTTTTATGGTCAGTATCTGCTAATATATGACGCAATTCCATTCGTAGAACTGATTGACAAAGTAACGTAAATTATGAAGTGTAGAACCAGTAAATTCTAGCAGAAATGGGCTCTGGCTTGAGAGAATGATGTCAAATGCAATATGTTTCTGCCCATTGTCTGCTGATACACATAAGTAGTGAACTTACGGGAGTGATTAATGCTAATCTAAAGGGATTCTGAGTGCCGAAGAGGGCGGTAACATCAATACCAGCGAAGCAAGACCCTGACTTGCAAGAATGAAGATAGAGAGGCTGTGTTCCGAAAGAGGATCATCCAAAATAGCTATGGGCCAAATTTCATGTTTATAACCGAAAGTGCACAAAATAACTGCACAACTATGATGTATTGTTCGAGCACAGGGTTGTCTAACTCATGAAATATTAAATAGTCATTTCTGTATTATAAAACCAGTTGCGCATAAAGTCAGTTTTGAGTATGCAAATCCAGAGATTGGAGGGTCATTGTTTCGATTTCCACAGAGGGTTAAATTATTATTCCTTTCAAAACATAGTTCCATATATGCGAATTGCTTGGGGGCTAAAGTTAAACATCATACCAAATTGTCATTTCTATAAGTTAAACATCTTTATTCGGCGAAAGTAAACGTAATTGTTGCGTTTGTTTTTATGATGCATGATCTATAACTTGATACCAAGTATTATTCAATGTTAATCATAATGACAATGTGTTACTTGTCTAATTCTTCACCAATTTGTGAATTATCTAGATTGGGTAGATAAAATGATTACTAGAAGTAGTGAACTTATTTTTCTACTTTCTAAAACAGTCGTCTATGGCTGTATGCAAATTAGCTGAACCACTGACAAGGTTGCGACTCTTCTTCCTTGGTATATAAGCAATTCAAGGATCTTAAAGCGTATATACATGTACCTACTGTTCAGTGAAAATGGTAATATCTGAAGACAATGACTGATGTGTCGATCGTCCACTTTTAAGCGACTGAAGTTTCCTGTGTCTTGACGTAAGAGAAATGAAGTCTGAACGGAAATAAACGAAGCAATAATTCATTCCGCCGAATACAGTTGCAAATGAATTCAAATGTGCCTGTAGACAGGGTTGTCGTGTGAGATCGGAGGTTGAAAAAGGTGTGGCACAGATCACACTCTCTCAGCGCATGCGTATTTCAAAAAGTCACAAGAAGAAGAACAAGAACAACAACAACAACAACAACGCGAGCCTCCCGTAGACCTGCGTGCCGCAGGTAAAAACAGGCAAGTATACGTCATCAACATTCTATCCCATAATAAAATAACTCATAACATTCTATCCCTTTAGTCCTGCGAATTTGTAATTACTATCAGCAAAATATTTGTTTTCTCAAATGAAAGTATTATTGCAACCAAAACGTCAATGGTTTGGTTTCTGGGAACAAAACTACCATCAGATTTTCTGTGACTCAGTCACGCCGCGATTATTGATCTTGCAACAGATATCTAGCACACTACGGTCGTAATTGCTATCGGTTTATGATAATTATCACCAAACTAGAGAAACTTTGAGTGAAGGCGTTTGGTGCTAAAGCCTTGTCGAATTAGTTTCACAACAATGTTAAATACATAACTAAAGGATGAACTGTCTCCAATATGTATTATATTCTAAAGCATCTGCCGAGTCTTTAGCATTGAATGCATAGTAAGGTTTCTGTCCTGTATCGGACGATTTACTATCCTGTCTCAAGCGGCTATATTCCAAACTGGACCGTTTCCTGATACGATATAGTCGGGGAGGACAGGTTAACGTAACGTGTGCTCGATAGTAAATCACTAGAAATGATAATTACTCGCCAGTTTTCACTTTCACTTTCACTATATTATTTACTCCTTTATCTGCTTTTCACTTAATTACTTAAAGCCGAAAAGCTTTCACATGCGAACCGGATTTAATCTATCTATTTGTTTATTTGTCATCTTTATATCCAGCAGCGAACGTCAAAGCTGATGCTGTGTTTTGCTCGATACATCCAGGGGATTGAACAAATATGATTACTAACTGAGTGGAAAGCTCTTCCTTGATTTGGTGCTGAATACTGAATTCAGTAGTATACTGCATGTTCTTGACGTGCAACGGTCAATGCAGCAATTATTTCAACATAGAGTTTCGTCATATATGTGCTTACCTCTCGGCGTGTCCATGTGCAATCAACGGCAGAGAAGGAATTTCGGTTCACTCGCCACCCAAAGGTAATTATCCAACTTCGGCACAATCAAGCACAACCATTTCGCTTGGGATTTTCGACCCGTTGCTTCCAGTGTAATCAGACAATACCGGGTCTGTCTCTAATCCGCCTGTCGTTACAATACTACCAGCTGCTCCCGATTGACCCAGAATGCACATTGCAGCCTGTTATGGAAGAACGTTACTCCTATACGGATAATTGTAAGCATTACTCAAGTGTTCACTAGCTTAATCTACATTATTCATGTTCTCTGTATTGAGGCTTTTAGGAGCATAGTCTCCCTCAAATCGTCTTACTAGTTTGTCTGGTTTAGGGGCTTAGTCTTCCTCAAATCGTCTTACTAGTTTGTCTGGTTTAGGAGCATAGTCTCCCTCAAATCGTCTTACTAGTTTGTCTGGTTTAGGAGCTTAGTCTTCCTCAAATCGTCTTACTAGTTTGTCTGGTTGCGCCTTTCGATGAGTTGAATTGTTTTTTTCTTTTGAGAAGCATAATTTCTATATCTTTGACTTAGTATAAATTAAACACCACCCGTATTGATGAGTGCAGCGGGTCATTTCGCAATTATTTATCACACAGCAACTGTTTGTGTCAATGGCTTACTCATTGGTAATAAAAGTTGAGTTTAACCAGATAAACGACAAAACGCTCAGGAAGAAGCGTCTCTCACACGCACCCGTTAGACAGTAAAACTAATAGTCTAATCCCCTCTTGATGTAGTAATAACCTCAAAAACGATAATATGACGTATTGCGATTGATGTCGTAAATTGTTTTATCTTCGGTATTACACAATGTACACACGGTCCCTACCCTTAGCTTTAGTGGAATTTTCACCAAATTGATAAACTTTGGTAAAGGCTCTTGGTGGTAAAGCATTGTCGAAATCGTTTTACAACAATGTTAAAGTAATATTTAACTAAAGAATGAACTGTCTCCGATATGTAATTCATGCAATGAGAGACTCACCCATGCTCAACGTCAAACATATAGTAACTGACATATCTATAGCCCTACAGATTTTCGATTGAACGGTTTTTATTTTTACCACAATTAGCGGCTAGATGGGGAAATCGGGAGAAGATTTGATTTTAAATTTGGTTTGTTTAATAAATGTGGATGTAAATATCAGATATTTAATACGTTTTCCCTTTCGCTGTTAGACATTTGAGGAATCCCTCTATCCCTCTCCCTGCGATACAGTGATACTGGTAGTGGTTAAGTTCAATTGATGGCACTGAATCGGTAGACAGGTAAAGCTGTAATCGATGGTGAACCATCGAAGAATTATGTGGCCTACCTGATCCCAATATGGCCGAAGGGAAATTGCTTTCATCTAAAAAGCAGATTAAAGATTTTACTTTTCTATAGCCTGTGTAGTAGCAGGCTTTCACAATAACAAGCACTATACTGGGCTGGTGATTTATTAGTTTTGAAATAGTTTACCAGTAGAACTCGACAACCCTTCACCTCACTCTCTCGTTCACATAGTTCTTCATTTTCGAAAAGATGACTTGATAGGGCTATTACATCAGCTCTCTGAAATATTTGTACCTAATACAGCTTAAGCCAGTTCTAGGGGCCGTGTGGTCATGTTATTCAATCTGTCCATTTGAGCATCTACAATAAACGTGTGGCTGGGATAAAATCATCACAGGGATCACTTTTCGTTCTTGTGATATTTTTAGAAATATGCAGACAGTATATTTGTCTGTGGGGGGCATTCGACAGTTTGTCAGTATCCAGGCATCGTTTTCTACCACCCTTTTAATGTTGCATTTAATTACCGAGGAGAAGCAATAGAACAGAATTATGGCGGGCATATGTTTATACATTGACTCACCGTGACCGTGTTGGTTCAGGGAAGATGTCAATTTACAAGCACATTCATCCCGACCTGAGTGAAAGTGTCCCTAGAACTCTGCATCTTAACATCCCGACCTGAGTGAAAGTGTCCCTAGAACTCTGCATCTTAGTAAACACATAGAAGGCGCTTACTCTTAAGTAAAGACGAGAGACACTCGGCATCGTAATTAATCTCCAACAAAATGGCACACATTTGTCGTATCCATATATGACCTATAGGAATGAGTAGCTAAGATTCATAGCGTCTCCCTTCCCTCACCGCTATTCCGACGACAAATGCATTTCCCTGGTGGTAACTCGAATATCTCCATGGCGCACTTATTATTACCTTTGCGCCCTATTGGACCTTCTTTAACTTGAGAAAATGGACCGCCATGAATAAAAATACAGAAATGGCAGACCAAATGGCCATTCGTCGGTCAAAAATTAATTGCAGACGTTAAAATTATCCCTATGGAGCCCCAAAATCACCTGAAATCGAGGGTCAAGAATATGGGCATTTCCGTCATAATAGACCCCGTGTATACAGGGGATGATGATCACAACATCGATTATGGTATTTTTATTCATGGCGGCCCTTTTTCTCAAGGTTATGAAGGTCCAATAGGGCGCAAAGGTAATAATAAGTGCGCCATTGAGATGTTCGAGTTACCACCACGGAAATGTATTTGTCGTCGGCATAGCGGTGAGGGAAGGGAGACGCTATGAATCTTAGCTAAGGAATGTGAAGAATATGAAGATTTCCAGTCAGGGAAGAGGAATTTTGCTACTTTGAATAAAAATGTATTTCCAAGGGGTGGCCTGCTTTCCAGGGCGCGCATTTAACTTTCTGGCAAGCATATATTTAGCACTGACTCTAATATGCTCTATATTTAATTATATTCCTACATTGTGAAACACCCTGCCAGAAAATACTGGCTCGGGTGAGAATCGAACTCACCACTTAGGGGATACCGTCCCACTGCTCCACCAACTGAGCTACCGAGTCCAGTTGGGAACAGCTCGCTAATTCAATCCATTTCACAAGTACACAAATAAAATAATTTATCCCTGAGGATGACTGAGATGACTCTATATTACCACGTGGAATTACGAATTCATCGTGAGTTGATGAGTGACGATTCAAGTCAACATGTCGCGCTGTTGGGCTGGGACGGATTATGAGCAGGAAATATTTATCGCCGTCGGGAGAGACGAGTTGGCCGACGTCTAGCCGCACTGGTGACGTACGACCGGGGAAGATTCGCCTTATCTATTATACACTTCCATACACACATACACGATTTACCGGCACAGCTGATATCTGAATAACATTGTACTTCCAGACTACCTTCGTCTGGGAGTATATTATGTTTCACTTATACACACGGGTGGATCTTTAACCCTGCTTTTATCTACTTTGTATTGTAAATACGTTATCACACTAGTTGGGAAATAGACCCGCCCGGATATCTTCACAATATTATATTCTTTGGGATTGATATCTGGGAACTTTTCACACATTTATATAACATTGGTTTTGCCAACTCTGAGTCTGTTAGTTCGCCTCTCGGTTCTGTGCCGTGGGGTTGACGCCAACGAGCGTAGAGGTCGTCGCTGGATCTACGACGCCTCGTCGAAAGCAACCGTACCATTTGCGTACACTTCGCCATCCATAAGATGGCTTGCGAATCGTGTGTCTCCATTATCGCGGAGCGATATCCGGTATATTACCGGATTCTGTTCGGCCTTCATCCGGCGGAGAACAGACTCGTTAAATCTGATAAATTACAGGCTTTCATACCACTGCTGAAACAGATATTGCCTGGGCTTACAAAATATATAGGTATGAATAACTTTCGTATCATACAAGAGGTGTGGTGGATCTATAATTTTGAACAAGTAGGACATCACATGACTCGAAAATGGCGAGTTACGTTGGGGTAACGTCGATAGACTTTGCTGATTGGCTGACGAAGTCACGTGGTATTGATTTCTGGAAATTCCCTCTTCCAGTTGCCCAAACTAGGCTGACAATGGATACACACGATCCCAGGGTCAGTCTTACCGCGTATAGATGACCGAGATGGTTACAGGTTGCAGCCGTACGTCGCCATAGAGGCCTATTAGCAACTGTAATAAGTCATCAGTAAAATTTCGAGCAGGAAAGCTCGTGACAGCTTTCTACGGATTCATCCATAGTCAATAACGAGCGGGAGAGCTCGGGACGAATTCTCACGCCTAGACATCTTACTACTGTAGGCTCACAGTAATACAGAATGGGCATATGAGAGGCAATGTGAAAGTGTTCGACCAGGCAATACTACAACCGGACACCATAGACGATTAACAACGCTTGGGCATTCATCAGGAGGCCGTTTACCAAGACACAGCGACGACCAGAGGTTCCATACTTCCCGAGATAATACAGAAGACCGGAAGGAACCACCAGACGACGAGCCTGAACAAGGGAGATAGCCAGTCTACACGCGACTGTGCCCATGGCATATACCTCGCGCCTTAGATAGGGACTTTGTATATATTTGTAAATATTCTTTTCCCTTTCTCTTAACGGTAAATGTACAAAATTTAAGTTATTCTTTTAACAATTGTGGCTTTCACGGCATCCCATAATGCTCGCGCTGTGGGGGTGTCGATAACATGAAAGGAGACAGGGCGTAATGAAAACTGTTTAATATAATGAGGTATCGCCAATGCCAAAATTTTCATTATTTGGTTGAGTGGAATGACAGATCACAATGGTCGATATGATAATAATAATAATAATAATAATAACTTTATTTCCTCTGGGTAACTTAATTAGCATACAAGCTAGTCTTCCTTAAGGCCCAGGCAGAGTTAGTAAAATTTAGTAAAACAAATATATATATATATATATATATATAAAAATATGGACACATACATACATGCATACCTACATACATTAACACAATCTAAAATCTATCACAAACGCACAATTGTAAATTGCACGCATAATATGATATTTTATGAACAATTGTCAGTTGTAAAAAAACTGAATGCGTTTCTAAAATCTTATATCTTCTAAAAAATTTGATTTCAATAGTTGTCGTTTAAAAGTTATGATGGTATCACAGTTTCGAATTTCTACTGGCAAAGAATTCCAAATTTTGGCACCCGAAAATTGGAAACTTTTACGAAAAAGTTCACAACGCAGGCATGGCAAAACTAAATCGCCACGTCCACCAGCCCTAGTTCTGGTGGGAACCTTCTGAAATAAGCCTAAAATATATTCGGGGGATAATCCACGGTCAACTTTATACATGATAACGGCTTTGTGAAAGTTAATCCTTTGTTTCGCGGAAATCCATTGTAAGTCTTTGAAAAGTTCCGAGGTCGGTGTTCGAGGTGGGGCTTTAAGCATAATTCTGGCTGCCCGCTTTTGTAATTTTACCAGTCTGTTGATTGTCCCAGCGTCTGCATTACCCCAAATGACGTCACAATAATCAAAATTTGGCAAAATGATTGCGATATAAAGCATTTTTAAAGTATCTAAAGGAACATTATCTCTTAATTTATACAACAAGTAAAATTTTCGCGAGATCTTATTACACAATATGGTCATGTGAGGCTGAAACGTGAGATGTGTGTCAAATGTTACACCAAGTACTTTTGCTTCGTGTACTCTCTCTATTGTTGCTCCATCAATATAGATAGAGATACCAGATACATCCAGTACTCGTTGTCGCGTACGTATAATCATATAAACTGTTTTTAATGCATTCAATATAAGTTTGTTTCTCTTCATCCACACTGATAATCTATCAAGATCAGACTGCACTTTATAGACAGCCGTTTGTAACGACTTATCAGAAACGTGTATACTGGTGTCATCAGCAAACATATTAACAGACGAATGCTGTGTAGACACAGGTAAGTCGTTGACGAATATTAGAAACATCAGAGGGCCAAGAATAGATCCTTGCGGTATGCCAATATTTATGGATTCAGATTCTGTGACAGATGTTTTGATAGAAACACATTGTCTCCTATCTGAAAGATAAGATTCAAACCAACAATATAGCTTACCTCTAACTCCAGCGGCATACAGTTTCTTTAGACGGATGGAATGGTCTACCGTATCAAAGGTTTTTTTAAGGTCTATAAAGACCGCTAGACAGACTCGAGACTTTGAAGAAACTCGTCGTACAATTTCATTAAGGCCGTAGCAGTTGAATGACCCTGGCGAAAGCCAGACTGACATGACGTAAACCATTTCTTGGATTCTAAGAAACTGTATACGCTGTTATGAACTGAGCGTTCAATAACTTTGCTAACTATCGAAAGAACTGAGATTGGACGGTAGTTGCTCAAATCGGTTTTTGCTCCTGACTTATACAGTGGGAAAACCATAGCGGTCTTCCAGTCAGTTGGAACAATTCCTGTTCGCAACGATGTGTTAAAGACATATGTTAACGAAGGCAAAATAGCGGGACATGAAACCTTTAGTAAACGGACACTAATGCCATCCAATCCAGTTGCTTTAGAGTCGGACATAGAGTTAATTTCATTTTGCACAAAATCCTGCGTAATGTAAGGCAACTCAACAGAGTCGAGGCATTGCGGTAGCATACTATGATCTGCTTCCACCAAGTTGTTCGTTTGAGATTCAGCCAAAGTTTGTCCGATGTGCGAAAAATATTTGTTGAACTCCATAGAGATATCATCGTTTTCGTTGATTTCGCGATCGTCTATAATCAGCTTAGGTGGTACGACTGAGGTTTTACCTGGGAGCAAGTTTCTCAATGTTTTCCATAGCGATTTAGGGTTAGACTTATTCTCTTCAATTGCACTCTTGAAGTACTCTGATTTCACCCTTTTGGTAAGCCCTACAATATAGTTCCTTTGCTTTTTATATAAGTCGTGCCACCTTTCTTCTTTCGTTGATTCAAATTTTCTTAGTAAATAGTCTCTCCTGTGTATTGCATTTAGAATATCATCGTTTATCCAAGGAACGGATGATTGTTTTATTCTGCGATGTCTCAAAGGGGCATGCTTGTCTACAATTTGAAAGAACAGTTTCTTCCAAGCATCCCATGTATCGTTGGGGTCCGTAAAACTTTCTATCACCGACCATGGGACTTCAGAGATGTCTGCGATATAATCTGATAATACACATTTTTTTAAACTACGGTAAGAAACCGTTACATGACTATCAGCTTTGGAAATACCGCCACGAAGTCTGCGAACAGTATATATAAGGCGGTGGTCAGAGAGGCCAACACTGGCAACACCAGAACAAGGGAAGTTTGTGGTGTCATTTACATAAATATGATCCAGTAATGTCTCGGTCTCATCGGTGATTCGTGTTGGTTCCTTTATCAGTTGATCATATTGAAAATCGTTCATCACTTCTAGAAAGTCTTCCTCGCCCGAGCCTTCTGTCAGATCATAATTAAAATCACCCACAATAATTGATTCAGAATTAGGCGGAATTATTTCTAACAGTTGGGTAAAAGAGTCATAAAAATCGGATCTGTCAGGAGGACGGTAAACACAGGTCACGATAATAGGTTTTGTGTTTTTGAAACGTATTTCGGCACTGACGGTTTCCATGTCGTCTATAACCAAGTCCTTCCTTTCAATGCTCCTCAGGGTCTTAGAAATATAAATTAGGACGCCTCCACCTCTACGTCCGTCATCGCGGTCATTCCGTATCAGGTCATACCCATTAACTTCTAAATCGTCATCAGAATGCTTATCCTCGGTAGTCCACGATTCACCGATAGCGAACACGTCGAACTTGTGCACTGACAATAGGAGCTTCACTTGGTCAAGTTTATGATAAAGGATGCGGATATTTAAATGAGCTATACGGAGGCCTCGAGGCAGTTCGGGTATATTGAAGAGCTGTCCGGTATTCACGGGGAAGGTATTACCGTTTCCAAACGAGTCAGTTTCAAATCTGTCCATTTCAGTGGAAAAGAGCGAGCGGTCAAAATTAAATGGCACACACTTTTCACAATGCCATTCACGAAAACCTTACCATATATCAGCCAGTAAATGGATATTCATATCTACACATGTCAGATGGGACTTTTCCTTACATGTGGCACAAACTATGTCAGACTGAAACAATTCCACATTTCCAGCGCATACATCACAAGGTCCAGGGCATAACTATGGTGGCCGATAAGGGACATCGCTAGGTATGTGGTTTGGTAACACGAAGGCAGGATGCGAAGCGCGAAGGTAGGATGCGAAGCGCGAAGTCCAAACACGAAGGCAGGATGCGAAGTGCGAAGGCAGGATGCGAAGCGCGAAGGCAGGATGCGAAGCGCGAAGTCCAAACACGACTTCGCGCTTCGCATCCTGCCTTCGCGCTTCGCATCCTGCCTTCGTGTTTGAACTTCGCGCTTCGCATCCTGCCTTCGTGTTACCACCATAAATTTTCCAGTATTCTTAATGCTGAGAGATTTTGTTACCGACAACTGATTGATTTAGTCAAATTTATTATCAAGGCTGGGGATTTAAAAAATTTGATCCTTTATTTTTTTTCCTGTTTAGTTTTAATTTTGCGTCCAACTTCATTTGTCGTCCTCCATATTTTGTAATCATATTCTGGTCCTGTGATACAATTATATATACCAGTATTTAATATGTTAAGTTTCTGTGATACAGTATGATATGTAATACTATTATGCTTGGTTTCTGTGAAACATTTATTGTATGTTTTCCAATCTTATGTAAAATTTCCGACCATATTATTATTGTATAGCAGATGTCGTGATTGATATGAAGAATTTCCGACGATATATCCGACGTTAAAATATTGACGGATGACGCTGTCTTCAATAAAATCGAGCATAAATGAACTATACTTTGAATCAAGAAAATCAGCGATTTTGACTGTATCGAGTGACGAAATGGTTCCAGTAATAAAGAAAGACTGGTCTTGTACTCGTGTATCTAAGCATATACAGACTTTATTCTTCATGTAAACCATCCCGACGAGAAAGGCGACTATACTCTGATCTCGGCATTGGTAAATAAAATAATTCAAATGGCGGCCTGGCCTCGCTTTCATCGGGTCATGCGCAGTGGCGCTTGTTTTGACTTCGCGCTTCGCATCCCGCCTTCGTGTTTGGACTTCGCGCTTCGCATCCTGCCTTCGCACTTCGCATCCTGCCTTCGTGTTTGGACTTCGCACTTCGCATCCTGCCTTCGCGCTTCGCATCCTGCCTTCGTGTTTGGACTTCGCGCTTCGCATCCTGCCTTCGCGCTTCGCATCCTGCCTTCGTGTTTGAACTTCGCGCTTCGCATCCTGCCTTCGCGCTTCGCATCCTGCCTTCGTGTTTGGACTTCGCGCTTCGCATCCTGCCTTCGCACTTCGCATCCTGGCTTCGTGTTTGGACTTCGCGCTTCGCATCCTGCCTTCGTGTTACCAAACCACATACCTGAAACAATGCAGCGATGTCCCTTATCGGCCACCATACATAACTCAATATCCCCACTCAATAATAGGGTCAACATAGTCCGGTACAAGGTGACATAGACCTGTACTATGCATGCTTTTACCTGTAGACGTGTACAGCCCACGACTCATCAAACGATAGATTTCAGTAATTCCAGAATATGTAATCCTTCCGTTTTCACAGTCTGTCAATATTTCACCAACTGGGTCAAGGGTGTCTACGTTGTAGTTATGGTCATTGGTGGACCCACATTTGGGATAAAATCGGCATAAAATACTAAAAATGTAGAGAGCCAAAACAACTCCACCAGAGCCGGCGGCCATATTTGATATGATATGTTGGATTTGGACATTCAAAGCGTTCAAACGACATGCTGACGTCATTGTGTAATTACAACACATATAAGGGAAGTGGGAAGAGGTGCCTACATACTGACAGAGTCACATGACTTCACAGTATAATCTTCCGGTTAACCTATTCTAAAGCACATACCAAGAATCTAACGATTCGTGATATGTGTTGTATCTCAGGTACGCTTTTATTATACCTGTTCATGTGGCAACTTGGATGATATGACCACACGGCCCCTAGAACCGGCATAAGCGGTATTAGATATTAGATAAAGCGTACTTTCCTTTGTTGATGTCATGGTGAGGTCGTTAATCCGATTGTTAGGGAAGCTTCTAAACGCAACTGAGATCAGTTATATACAGTTATAAACCTACCCAATATTTCCACCTGCTCAATGAAATACATTTGTAATAAGTACAGTCGTAGGACCGACATTCAGTAACGAACCATCGTTTACCCGCTTCAATAATCGATAGAACTTGTACGTTCGACAGTCAGCACCAGTTCCAAACAGGTCTAAAAACAGGTCTACCGCTTCTAAGGGAAAGACCGACAGCAGTTTTTTTCATAATGGCAGCATGACAATGCTGTTCTATGCGTTCCAGTCTTTCATTGGTGCTTCGGTGATAACACTTTATTTCGCGTTGATTAACCAGCCAACCGGGGGGTTACTTCTACTTCTAATATTAATATCATACTATCCTCTTTCATCTTAGTTGAATAACCGCTGACTGCCAAATGGCAAGCGTCTATATTCAAACAGTACAATAAAAGTAAATTGAATTCATTCTATCGACAGTACAGCGAATCTGACAAAGATCGACTGGCCAACACAGAACTGTTGTCGATGGTCAATCAATATGCTCTATCGGATCCAAATATAGCCCAGAGCTCGAGGAAATTGCCTTATACCTTAAATTACCTTTTAATTACCTTAAAAACCGATTAAAGGAGTAACCGTTTTAAAGCTGCATGAGTCTCTGGAAGCTTCCATGATGACCAGCATTATCTGACATTAGTATTCTACCATCAGCAGACAAATTAAATATTGTCACCTCCCACTGTGATCTGCGCTTTACAGATTAGCCAATGTGTACACTGTACAAGAACAATGGCGGTGAGGAAGTGTATCACCAGAAACGATACCTGAGATGATTTGTATCTCGGCCACAGTAATGGTAGTCCGCGTGACCAAGCGTCGACCAAACCATTGATGTACCCTATGATAACCACAATCACAATGATTTGTACAGAGGGTAAGCCTCGAGGACAAACAGTCCAACAGCACAATCTCGTCATACCACTATAGAAAAAAGATGACAAAGATGCCGATGCACTGAGAAGAGGTCACATGATCCCACAGACCAATTTTCTGACTGCATAATGCATTTCAAGAGCCAAAAATGATTGATGTGTGGATTTGTCTCTCAGTTATTGTAGATGTTCATAGAGATACCTTATGGCATGATCACATGGTACCTGACACCGACTTTCGCGAGATTTAGCTGCAGATAATTAATAGGTCTATCAATTTGTCACCGGCTAAATTGGACTAAGAAACACGAATCGAACAACTGTGCTGATATGATAATTCTGTGGGTTTCTGAGAGTCAGACGGAAGAAACGTAGACCAAGGTAACTTGGCAATGTTTGGCAGTGATCGACGTCAGTTAATGTCTGGCAGTGATCGACGTCAGTTAATGTCTGGCAGTGATCGACGTCAGTTAATGTCTGGCAGTGATCGACGTCAGTAGAATGTAATTAGCCGGTTCGGAAACCGGGAAGCCGGGGAAGCCGATGACATCATAATGCCGATATCTCGGGAACTAAGACGGATAGAGACTCGCGGCTTACGGCATCGTATTCCTCTCGTATAGATGCACAATAAAGGCCCTATACAATTTTATCCCCTGACGGTAACTTTCGCCGTAATTAGGCGATAATCGGTGTCACGTGATTCGACCATTTCTCGCGAAATAAGCGACATACGCGCACGCTGTTTGCGATGTTGTATTCCTCGTGTCGAGGTCTACCGTAAAGCTCCTATACGGATTTATCGTATCTCCGTAACTTTCCCCGCTATTCGGGTGCGCATGCGTGGTGGTGGTGGTAGTGTACTGGATCCACACACACACACACACACTTGAAGCGATAATATGCTCTTTCTTGCACCCGGAGAATGTAAAATGTGTATGTTTTATGGGAAAATAGGACGATTTGTCAACCATAGTGTTCCAGCACAGGCAGCAAATTCACACACTTGGAGCCATAGTACACTCTTTCTTGCACCCGGAGAATGTAAAATTTGTGTGTGGTCATAAGTAGGTCGAGACGACCTTTGCAACTAGGTTAGTAGGTCAAGTTGACGTCATATCCGTGTCAAAGGTAACTTCCGGTCACGGTACGGCCCAAAGAGTTATCTCTCCCTACATAGCGGTCTGTTAGGTCTGACCTTAACGCCTTATCCTAACGCCCTAGCATACCAGTTTTTCTTTTCTGGGCAAACGCTTGTTCTATTTATAGATAACACGGAAGTAGTAGAGAACGGGGAGTTTCGGAGGTGCAATGAAGAGCGTTTGGGGAGATGAGGGCCTTTATCCATACGGCTACCTGGTAAGTTACCATAGCGTATGTGAGAAGGAGGAGGAGGAGGAGGAGGAGTAGGAATGAGGAGGAGGATGAAGAGGAGGAGGAGGAGGGGGAATTATATGACTAGTATAAAATAGAGACAAAGCAATACGAAGACTACTAAATAATCGCTTTATTCATCAACTCATAGCACTGCACAAATAATGAGAGAAAACTGCTTATGTGAAATACATCTCCATTGTCGTGGGTATCATTTCGACATCTAGTCTTCCATTCAATGTTTATGTACGAATATTTCCACTGGGAGGTTTCTAAAGGAATGCAAAAATTTCTCTCATAAAGTTATGATATAGGTATGACAACTTGAAATGTCGTAAAGAGGTGTTTGACGAGGTTTGGCGGACACACAGTCTATACAACGGTATACGTTTCGTCTCTAGGACGATTCTCGGGGAATTACAGGGGTCTTTATTGGGAATGGACGTTTTCGGAGCCCTCGTTGTCACTCAAGGTCGATTGAAGAAGATAATTTCCAGTTTCCAGCTGCGTCTCTATGAAGCTTTGAAATGCCACAGGCAATGTCAGCAGATTCTGGGCACGGGTAGTTGTGTTGGTATCGTCTTCGGATCCTATCTGTTTCTTATGCAGTAGAAGACATACTCGAGTCAACAATTGGATGTCATCTAAGAGCGTGATAAGATGACAACGCATGCGTTGGTACTGAGAGGCACCACCTTGAGGTGTATTGATAATAGCATCGAGTTGAACGTGGGTTCTACGTAACGCTTCGGCTAGAATATCCCCATCGTGGGGTTCAAAGTTTACATCGATCAGCGTGGGCTCGGTAGCGTTCATGGTGAGATATAGAAGATGTTGCCGTGTGGGCTAGCCTTATAGATTCGCAGACGGGCTACCATTGGCTATAGCAGTCGATGAATCTTCATCGACTGCTATAGCCAATGGTAGCGTCCTCTTCCTCCTCATTCCTCCTCCTCCTCCTCCTCCTTCTCACATACGCTATGGTAACTTACCAGGTAGCCGTATGGATAAAGGCCCTCATCTCCCCAAACGCTCTTCATTGCACCTCCGAAACTCCCCGTTCTCTACTACTTCCGTGTGATCTATAAATAGAACAAGCGTTTGCCCAGAAAAGAAAAACTGGTATGCTAGGGCGTTAGGATAAGGCGTTAAGGTCAGACCTAACAGACCGCTATGTAGGGAGAGATAACTCTTTGGGCCGTACCGTGACCGGAAGTTACCTTTGACACGGATATGACGTCAACTTGACCTACTAACCTAGTTGCAAAGGTCGTCTCGACCTACTTATGACCACACACAAATTTTACATTCTCCGGGTGCAAGAAAGAGTGTACTATGGCTCCAAGTGTGTGAATTTGCTGCCTGTGCTGGAACACTATGGTTGACAAATCGTCCTATTTTCCCATAAAACATACACATTTTACATTCTCCGGGTGCAAGAAAGAGCATATTATCGCTTCAAGTGTGTGTGTGTGTGTGGATCCAGTACACTACCACCACCACCACCACCACCACCACGCATGCGCACCCGAATAGCGGGGAAAGTTACGGAGATACGATAAATCCGTATAGGAGCTTTACGGTAGACCTCGATACGAGGAATACAACGTCCCAAACAGCGTGCGCGTATGTCGCTTATTTCGCGAGAAATGGTCGAATCACGTGACACCGATTATCGTCTAATTGTGGCGAAAGTTACCGTCGGGCGATAAAATTGTATAGGGCCTTTATTGTGCATCTATACGAGAGGAATACGATGCCGTAAGCCGCGAGTCTCTATCCGTCTTAGTTCCCGAGATATCGCCATTATGATGTCATCGGCTTCTCCGGCTTCCCTGTTTCCGAACCGGCTAATTACATTCTACTGACGTCAGTCAATTTTTTTTCGTTAGCAGTTTTTCTTCAATCATACAGCGATTGAAAAGTTTGCAAATATATGCTGTGATCATGGAAAGTCACATTGCCAGGTCTAAAATAACCATTGCATGAAAATTTGAATATTTTCTGGCGTCGATCATCTTTCTATACAATGTCAAAACGAATGAGATTTATTAACAGCAACTAGGTTAATCTTATCGTCCGTCAAGAAAAGTAATTACTATCTTGACGGACTGCTTTACTGTAAAGAGCTCTGTTGTTGATGTTGTTTAACACACATGATATGCACAGATTTAACAGAATATTAGTATTGATGGGACGCTATCTATTTACGATAATAATTCATTTGGTAATGATATTGAAGAGAAGTGAGAATTAGGAATCAACCAGGTAGACTACATCCACGGGATTTACCAAATATCATCAGTAACCGGGTAGACTAATTCCTGGGTACGTCTCTGTTTGATTTGGTGTAATATCGCACCATTAGCATGTTCAATACAGTGTTACGCCCTTTGTAAGTTAGATATATATACATACATGTATGTCACGTTGGTATTATAGGAGAAATTTCCTTGTGAACGATGGTTGAATTCTCAATATTTTTAACGTACTGTGTCCAATACAGAAATGATATTCAACATCAAGAAATATGTGTGCCATGTGTTCTTACCTCTTGGCGTGTCCATGTGCAATCAACGGTATCGAGCGAAAACCAGTCCACCCGCCACCCAAATGTAATTCTCCAATCCAGGAACAATCACAATGAACCGCTTTCGCTTGGTATTTTCGACTCGTTGCCCTTCAGTGTAGTTTGACAGTGCAGTGTCTGGCCCCTATATGCGCCCGCTTTATAACCATTACAATATTAGACGATCCCCATTGACCCAGGACTGTAGATCACAGCGGCTCATCAAAGAACCTTACTTCTGACTGACACATAATTGTAAGTATTACCCAAATATTTACGCGCCTGCACGTAATGGTAATGATACTGAAAGAGAAGTGAGAATTGGGAATCAACCGGGTAGACTACATCCACGGCATTGGCCAAATATCATCAGTAACCGGATAGACTAATTCCTGGGTACGTCTTTGTTTGATTTGGTGTAATATCGCACCATCAGTAACCGGATAGACTAATTCCTGGGTACGTCTTTGTTTGATTTGGTGTAATATCGCACCATCAGTAACCGGATAGACTAATTCTTGGGTACGTCTTTGTTTGATTTGGTGTAATATCGCATCACCAGTAACCGGATAGACTAACTCCTGTGTACGTCTTTGTTTGATTTGGTTTAATATCGCACCATCAGTAACCGGATAGACTAATTCCTGGGTACGTCTTTGTTTGATTTGGTGTAATATCGCATCATCAGTAACCGGATAGACTTATTCCTGGGTACGTCTTTGCTTGATTTGGTGTAATATCGCACCATTAGTAACCGGATAGACTAATTCCTGGGTACGTCTTTGTTTGATTTGGTGTAATATCGCACCATTAGTAACCGGATAGACTAACTCCTGGGTACGTCTGTGCTTGATTTGGTGTAATATCGCACCATCAGTAACCGGATAGACTAATTCCTGGGTACGTCTTTGTTTGATTTTGTGTAATATCGCACCATCAGTAACCAGATAGACTGATTCCTGGGTACGTCTTTGTTTGATTTGGTGTAATATCGCACCATTAGTAACCGGATAGACTAATTCCTGGGTACATCTGTGCTTGATTTGGTGTAATATGGCACCATCAGTAACCGGATAGACTAATTCCTGGGTACGTCTGTGCTTGATTTGGTGTAATATCGCACCATCAGTAACCGGATAGACTAATTCCTGGGTACGTCTTTGTTTGATTTGGTGTAATATCGCACCATCAGTAACCAGATAGACTAATTCCTGGGTACGTCTTTGTTTGATTTGGTGTAATATCGCACCATTAGTAACCGGATAGACTAATTCCTGGGTACCTCTTTGTTTGATTTGGTGTAATATCGCACCATTAGTAACCGGATAGACTAATTCCTGGGTACGTCTTTGTTTGATTGGTGTAATATCGCACCATCAGTAACCGGATAGACTAATTCCTGGGTACGTCTGTGCTTGATTTGGTGTAATATCGCACCACCAGTAACCGGATAGACTAATTCCTGGGTACGTCTGTGCTTGATTTGGTGTAATATCGCACCATCAGTAACCGGATAGACTAATTGCTGGGTACGTCTGTGCTTGATTTGGTGTAATATCGCACCACCAGTAACCGGATAGACTAATTCCTGGGTACGTCTTTGTTTGATTTGGTGTAATATCGCACCATTAGCATGTTCAATACAGTGTTACGCCCTTTGTAAGTTAGATATATATATACATATGTATGTCACGTTGGGATTATAGGGGAAATTTCCTTGTGAACGATGGTTGAATACTCAATGTTCTTAACGTACTATGTTCAATACAGAAATAACCCTAATCCTAACCCTAACCCTAACGTACTGTGTCCAATACAGAAATAACCCTAACCCTAACCCTAACCCCTAACCCTAACCCTGTGTCCAATACAGAAATAACCATAACCCTAACCCTAACGTACTGTGTCCAATACAGAAATAACCCTAACCCTAACGTACTGTGTCCAATACAGAAATAACCCTAACCCTAACGTACTGTGTCCAATACAGAAATAACCCTAACCCTAACGTACTGTGTCCAATACAGAAATAACCCTAACCCTAACCCTAACGTACTGTGTCCAATACAGAAATAACCCTAACCCTAAACCTAACGTACTGTGTCCAATACAGAAATAACCCTAACCCTAACCCTAACGTACTGTGTCCAATACAGAAATAACCCTAACCCTAACCCTAACGTCCTGTGTCCAATACAGAAATAACCCTAACCCTAACCCTAACGTACTGTGTCCAATACAGAAATAACCCTAACCCTAAACCTGTGTCTAATACAGAAATAACCCTAACCCTAACCCTAACGTACTGTGTCCAATACAGAAATAACCCTAACCCTAACCCTGTGTCTAATACAGAAATAACCCTAACCCTAACCCTGTGTCTAATACAGAAATAACCCTAACCCTAACCCTAACGTACTGTGTCCAATACAGAAATAACCCTAACCCTAACGTACTGTGTCCAATACAGAAATAACCCTAACCCTAACCCTAACGTACTGTGTCCAATACAGAAATAACCCTAACCCTAACACTACCGTACTGTGTCCAATACAGAAATGATATTCAACATAAAGAAATATGTCTTATGTGTTCTTACCTCTTAGCGTGTCCATGTGTAATCAACGGGATCGAGCGAATTGCGGTCCACTCGCCACCCAAATGTAATTCTCCAATCCAGGAACAATCACACAGAACCGTTTTCGCTTGGTATTTTCGACTCGTTGCCCTTCAGTGTAGTTTGACAGTGCAGTGTCTGGCCCCTATACGCGCCCGCTTAACCATTACAATATTAGACGATCCTCATTGACTCAGGGTTGTAGATTACAGCGGCTCATCGAAGAACCTTACTTCTGACTGACACATAATTGTAAGTATTACCCAAGTATTTACGAGCCTTCACCTAAATAATTCAGGTTATCATCATTGAAGCTATAAGGGTCTCAGTCTTCTTGAAATCGTCTTAATAGTTCCTCTCGGTGATCCTTGTGCATTTAGGGAAGCTAAGTAAATTGCCCTATGAGAACACCAATTTCATATGTCTTTGCATAAACTTGAGCAATTGGTGCAAATTAAACCCCATATGTATTTAGGAGAGTAGCTTGTTATTTCACAATTATTAACCAAACACTAACTTGTACATTCTTGTTAGACTGTATGGGACTTTTGGGGCTTTCGGGTCATTCTCCGCCTAATTATTTTCTTACGACTTGAATAAGATTAATATATCACATTTATTTGCAATTCAAAAGACTATGGACATTTACATTATATAAGGTTATTTCTTCAAATGAGTGGAATAATCCAGTAGTTTCTGCAACAGCCATGCAGGATCAACATCGCTTTAAAGTGTTTTACAGTATTGTCCTAAGATGAATTATATATGTATACAAAAAGGGTGTCACAATACAGAAATGAATGGTGCTAATTTGAATATGAATACTTAAAAAATCAAAGAACACTATGATAGTTAAAGTAATGGTACTAAAACTTTTAAGAAAAAAACACAGACAGCAAAGAGTGCCAAAGTAAAATGGTGCAGCCTGAATGATATATACTGCTGTCTGTTATAGTATCCAATTATTTAATTAAAAGTTCATTATGTAAAATGGTATATCTACATGTAACTGATTTTACTATATTTTAAAGAATGATTCTTTTTAATTGTATTCAAATACTGTCAAATCAAATTGAATGGTTGATAACATATTAATGATATTTATGTACCTTACTGATATCAAGTAATTCATTCAGTGATTTTATGTCTGGCACTGATGGCTACAAGAATATTTAATTAGATGAAATCTTTATGTTTCTGCTCGATGTAATGTGATAAAGAATTCGATGGCACTGACCATCTGTTGAAACTCAGAGAATCACAGTAAATTTAATCAATGGTACCTGAATTTATAAAGGGTAACTTCAGTATATTATCACTAACTTAATTTTCAAGTGAAAGTACATGTATACCCAAGTCTACACTGAGATGTGGATACAATTACCTCGAGTTGAATAATGTTAACACAGAACTTGAAGTGTACCTCACATTAGTGACATGTGATCTAGAATTGTGCTTATATTGGATTAACTGATTGTTAACTAATTGTATCTGCTTTATTATATATTTATTAGTATAGATGTATTATATTCAGTGTACACTATATGCAACTACATTACAGATCCTTAAACCAGGATACTATACATTCTCACAGTAACATACTCCCAGCAGTGATAAAGGCCTCAATAGTAATTTGACACAGACTATGGCGAAGTATCAAAGAATGATATCTTTTATCTCATGGAATATAGAAGGTTTAAACAATATTCGTGTAAATAGTGTAAATGACAACAGTAAAGTTATAGAGGATTTGAAGAAGCATGATTTTATTTCCCTTCAGGAAACCTGGTCATCAGAAAACAATTTAGATTCATTCCAACTTGAGGGTTACCAGTATGAGCTTAAACATAGCCATAGACAAAGCAAATCTGGCAGAGGTTCTGGTGGACTCCTGTTCTTATTCAGGAACATTTATCTGAAATATATCACCCCAGTCAAAACTTCAAATCCCAACACCCTTTGGGTGAAACTTGATGGCTCAAAGTTTGGCTGGGAACAGGATTTATTTGTTTGCACAGTTTACATTCCACCAGAAGATTCTAATTATATCATAAACCAATTTATAGATCTTGAATCCGAAATAGGTAAATTCTCAAAACTGGGAGAAATACTTATAATGGGTGACCTGAATGCTAGAACCGGGACCCAAAATACTCCTCTCAGAGACTACATTCATGATGATAATATAACTTTTCTACCCCTCCCAAACTCCTATACTGGGGACATTGGTTTACAAGACAGACATTCAGAAGACAAAAAGACAAATGAAAATGGTAGAAAACTTATCGAATTGTGTATATCCAGCCAATCCCGCATATTAAATGGTAGAACACCAGGTGATTACTCTGGAAAGTATACATGCCATAATCACTTTGGATCGAGCACCGTTGACCTCATAATATGTACAGAAACTATCATGAATTTTTTTGTCCAAGTCCATGTACATCCACCTAGTTCAACATGTAGTACAGTACATTGCCCAGTTTCTACTATTATGAAGTGTCATTTAATACAACCAACAGCTAATAAAACAAAAACTACCCCTCTACCATCAAAATTGAAAATCAACCTGTCAAACAAAGAAAACTTTATAGAGGCACTGCTTTCAGATTTGAATATTTCCAAAATACAGTCTTTCATGTCTGAAGACCTTGATCACTCACAGTCCAGCGTTGATGCAGCAACACAAAAACTGAGTAATATTCTCATTGATGCATCCACTAGTGTATTGCCTCAAAAAACATATCTGACAAAAAAGAAAAGAAATAAAAGGATACCACCACCTAATCCATCTATACAACGCCTACAACGGGAGTTAAATAATCTTGCTAGTCTTCTATCTAAATACCCCACTGACCCTTCTATAAGAGGCAGATTTTTCAGTACGAAATCCCACCTGCGAAAAGCGCAAAAAAGAGCTAAAAAAGAATACAAACAATCCATTTATACGCAATTAGAAACTATAAAAGATAATGACCCAAAAACTTTTTGGAAACTTGTCGATGAACTTACAAATAAAAAAGATGCTGATGACATCCCAGATTCACTTGCAACTGACCTACTTAATCACTACACAAAATTAAACAGTCAGTCTTGGTCAGATGAAGAGGAAGATTCAGATATACTAACAGAAATAAACCAACTGGAAACAGAAAAATCTGAACCTACACTTTTAGATAACCCCATTAAAAGCAGAGAGATTATTGATGCCATTTCAAATCTTAAGAGTAACAAAGCATCTGGACTAGATCAAATAAATAATGAACTGCTCAAATTTAGCAAAGATATTCTATTGTCTCCGATAACCAAATTATTCAATTTGATATTAAATAGTGGTACATTCCCGTCCCAGTGGGGTAAAAGTTACATATCCCCACTTCACAAAAAAGGCTCAAAAATGGAACCTGAAAACTATAGGGGCATATCTATTCTCAGTTGTTTTGCAAAGCTCTTTTCTTCTGTACTAAATTCTAGATTAACACATTTTTTTGAAACCAACAATATTATATCTGATAACCAGTCCGGTTTCAGAAGAGGAAGAAGGACTACAGATAACCTATTTATCCTTAAAACATTAGTCCAAAAATATACTAATTCAAAGAAAAAACTTTATTTAGCCTTTATTGACTTTAAAAAGGCATTTGATACTGTTTGGCATGCTGGCCTACGTTTAAAACTGCTTCGTACTGGAGTTAGAGGAAAATTTTACTCTATTATCAAATCCATATACTCTAACAACCAAACTAGTATTAAACTTAATAGTGCTAGAACAGATTTCTTTACTTCTAACATTGGGGTAAAACAGGGTGATAATCTCAGTCCCACCCTTTTTAATCTTTTCCTCAATGATCTGCACTTCCCTGAAAATTCTTGCAGTCCTGCTACACTACATGAAAAGAAAATTACACACCTTTTATGGGCAGACGACTTATTAATTATATCGGAAACTCCTGAAGGTCTACAAAATAGTATAAACAAACTAGCCGACTTCTGTAAAAGCTGGCATCTTCAAGTTAACATTAGTAAATCAAACACATATTAGACTCTCAACTTTTAGAAAACATCTCTGAATATACCTATCTTGGCTGTACTTTGAATAATTATGGCAATTTTACACCTACCCGTGAACGACTATACCAAAAGGCACTGAAAGCACTATTTAAAGTGCATACCTCCTTTAATGGAAACAATCCTAGTCCTGGGATTTATAATAAACTATTTGACTCGTTAGTTAAACCGATATTACTATACGGTTCTGAAATTTGGGGAGCTGAGCAAATCTCAAAGTTAACTCATGAAACTGACCACTATTATGATCTTATAGATAAGGAACCTTTCGAAAAAGCTCATAACAAATTTTGTAAATTAAATCTACGCGTCAACAAATATACCACAAATTTTATATGTAAAACAGAATTAGATAGACAACCCCTCTCTTTTGATATAAATACGGCTATTTTAAAATACAGAATGAGACTAGAAGATCCAACTTGTAACCCCCTGTTGTCTGATGCCTACAAATGCAGTAAGAATCTACACGAATCCGGCATGACCACATGGTTCACTTATACCACTAAACTATTTAACCAACATAGTCTTCCCCAACCAGATATGATAAATAAACATGTAATCCAATCTGCTCAGGATGCATTCACCCAAAGCTTTGAAAAGTATAACAGATATAAACTACAAAGCTCTGAAAAATTGAAAATGTACTCTCAAACATACAGTAACAATCAAAGAAACTATCTAGTAACTATACAAAATCAGAATTACAGACAGGCACTATGTAAACTTCGAGTCTCTGCACACAACTTAGAGATTGAAGCAGGACGTAAAACAGGCCGTAACAATAAAATACCCAGACTTCAGAGAACATGTAGACTCTGCAATATGGAGACTGAAGATGAAACCCATTTCCTAATTACATGTACGAAACTAGAGAGAAAAAGACAAGAACTCTTCAAAAAAATTACCGACGTGCACCCCTCTTTTCCAAACTGGTCTGCTGTTAAAAAAGCTGAATTTATTATAAACCCGAATGCAACTATGGCATTGCTCAGTGGAAAATATTGCCACATTATGACGGTAGAGAGATCAAAAGTACTCGCCACCACAACCTCTGCCAGAAAGACTAGAAAGAAACCATAGGTTTTGTCTATTGGCCGTATAACTGCGCTCGAAGGTACATTAAGTTTTAAGGTACATGTGTGTTTTTATCTAGCTTAATTTTATTCTATGTACTTCCATTGTTTTAATACCATGTTGGGAAGATATTCCCCCTGGTCTTTGTATTCATACATTGATCGTAATAAATATCATATCATATCATTATCAGTTGAGTCGCAATGCTGGCCAAAAATTACTTACTTCGATTTCTTCAAATGAGTGGAATAATCCAGTAGTTTCTGCAACAGCCATGCAGGATCAACATCGCTTTATCAGTTGAGTCGCAATGCTGGCCAAAATTACTTACCTCGTTTGTCTAATATCTCGGCAATAAAACTTAGTGGACCTAGGATTACTGGTATTTGTTACATACCGATAAGGTTGATCTGATGTTAATGTGGCTTGCATGTAGCTGTAATCGATGGCGAGGGATCAAGAAATTATGAGCCCTATCTGATCTCAATATCACCGAGAGGGAATTGCTTACATCTTGGAAGCAATATAAAGAAGTCAAAGGTCAATAGGCTGTGTAATGAAAGTCATTAATTTACTATAAATATATGAACCCAGCATTAATGTTTTATCAAGTAATACACAAAGTAGAACTTGATCACCATGTCGCCTGTGCTTCATTGATTACAAGCGCCTGGCCCGTCATTCATAATTCAGCCGTCGTCCATTAGAGAATATCCGCGTCCATAGTCCAAAGACCTATTCCATATTCCATATAACAGTATTAGCGCCAAATTCAAAAAGACAGTCATAGTATACATAAACATAGGCTTGTTTCCTGCAAGAGAGAAGCGATCAACAGTTTTCAATGATACCGGCAAGACATCATGATGTTCCAATAATATCAAATCCGTATCGCTGATCAGTATTCTTAATCCATAATATTCGTTGTAAAGTCGTCATCTAAAGAATGATGTATCTCAGTCACGCTTTGAATGTGGCTGTTCATATGAGTACCATGAGGATCTTGAAGTACATGGGCTCATACGGCCCCTAGCTCCGGGTTAAGCGGAATTAGACACAAGTCACAAGATTACCATTGGAGGGACAAGCTGACTATAGGCCGGCATATGTTCACATGTTGAATCACCGTGATCGATTTGGAGTAAGCTCTAAATGAACAAGCCCAGTTGTCCCGACTTAAACGAATATGTCCCTAGAATCATTTGCATCCTAACTATCAAACGAAAGGAGCTTACTATCAAGTCGACAACGCCAAGAGAGACAATCACAATTTCGACATCGTTTCGATCGCTTCTTGACAGTAATTTCCAAAAAGATCCAAATTTCCAAAAAGGTTCGAAGAGAGCATCGTTATTTCCTCTCTTTAATCTATAGTAATTTCTAAAAAGGTCGCACAGATATACATATCTCATCTATGGAAGCATTTCTTGGATCATGTAAAGAATGTGAAAACTCCAATCATCGTCGACGAATACTACTTAAAACTCATTCACTCCAAGTGTCTCCAGATTTACCATGTGTTAGACTCGGTGTCCAGTGGCCAACCGTTACCCACGAAGACGTTTCATATCTAGAATCGAAATACGTACTTCATAAGACAATGTTAAATCAAAGGAGGCACACTGGGTATTCTCTTGCAAGAGAGAAGCTCAATAGTATTTAACGATATAGTTCGCTTATTTGTATCCTTTACTTCAAAGCAATGGTCCAATGTCTAAGGGTCTCTTCTGGGAGAAAAATGGGCTCACATCGAGTAAGATGCCACTAAAAGCACACATACCCCAAACGGATACAGATATATTGGTGTTTCAAGTCTAAACCTGATATTCAAATGAGATTTGGTGATGTAGCCAAGTGAACTCAAGATAATTACCTAAATTCGTGCTGGAATATTCACAGACCTATAAGTCAAAACTATTTAAGTTTGTGTTGTTTCTTTGGAAATTTCGAAAATATTTTTAGGAAGACAATTACCATAGCAACACTATATTATTGGCTTTATTTTTTAAATTGTACGAGTCATGAAATCTGTATCACTGAATATAACATATAAATAAACGTATGTATATCCGAGTATTGATATTCCAGTACAAATAGCTAACACATGTATCAATCCGATGAAGAATGCTATGATATGCGTATTTCAAATTCTGGTAATAAATCGCCAAATAGCAAGAGTGTATATTGAAGTATACATTCTATATTAAATGGTGGTATTGTTTTTATCCCTATAGACAAAATGTACTCATCTTACGAAGCTGAATTACCCAGTACAGATCTGTACAGACAGGTTCGGTGAATCAATCATAGTGACTAATGTGCCCTAGCTGATCTCAATATCGCCAAAGAAAATTGCTCTCACCTGACAAAAACAGGTAAGTGGAGTAACAGATAAGTGGAGTAACAGATAAGTGGCGTAACAGATAAGTGGAGTAACTGTTCTAGAATATGAGTCTTTGGATACTTCAACAACTCCTGTCTTAAGTAATCACGCAATTTGGAGGGGGTAGACACAAACTTGTGGACAGGGATCGACAAAATGAATGAAGAAGAAGATAATTCAATGATCTGTGCGAACACAAGCCATGAACGTAACGCACTCTCTATGTAATTGGGGTATTAACCATGTCCGATCGTATGTATTCTCCAAGCATTATAACACACAGTGATCCCGATTGACCTCAGTCTCCAAGCATTATAACACACAGTGATCCCGATTGACCTCAGAGTCTCCAAGCATTATAACACACAGTGATCCCGATTGACCTCAGAGTCTCCAAGCATTATAACACACAGTGGTCCCGATTGACCTCAGAGTCTCCAAGCATTATAACACACAGTGGTCCCGATTGACCTCAGAGTCTCCAAGCATTATAACACACAGTGATCCCGATTGACCTCAGAGTCTCCAAGCATTATAACACACAGTGATCCCGATTGACCTCAGAGTCTCCAAGCATTATAAAACGCAGTGATCCCGATTGACCTCAGAGTCTCCAAGCATTATAACACACAGTGATCCCGATTGACCTCAGAGTCTCCAAGCATTATAACACACAATGGTCCCGACTGACCTCAGAGTCTCCAAGCATTATAACACACGATTGACCTCAGAGTCTCCAAGCATTATAACACACAATGGTCCCGACTGACCTCAGAGTCTCCAAGCATTATAACACACAGTGGTCCCGATTGACCTCAGAGTCTCCAAGCATTATAACACACAGTGGTCCCGATTGACCTCAGAGTCTCCAAGCATTATAACACACAGTGGTCCCGATTGACCTCAGAGTCTCCAAGCATTATAACACACAGTGACCTCAGATAACCGTAGATTACTGCGAGTTAAAGAAGAACCCCGCGTACAGTTGTAATTATTACCCAAGTAGTTATCAACCTTCTATTAAATAATCCAGGATATCTTCCTTCGCGGCATAATGTGCTCAATCTAGTATCGTGTTACCAGTATATCAGTACACTGCCAAAAATAGGGTACTTAAAACGAGAAAAAAAACTTATTTTAAGAAAAAATCATCTTGAAATAAGATAAATTATCATGGAGTGGGGTAAGAATAATTTACTTATGGATATTTCCTTGGATAAGAAAATTATCAGTTTATTTATCTTATTCAAGATTCACAAATCTTATTCGAAGATCTTAATTAAGAAAAATTATCTTGGCGCTTTTTACTCATTTAAGAAAAAAATCTTATTTTTTTCTTCAGTAAGATAATTTATCTTGCTATGAAATCTAAAGTAAGATATTTTTGGAGTGGGGTAAGAATATTAACCTTATTCCAGATAATTAACTTGTTCAAGAAAATCTGACCACTTGGATAAGAAAATATTTCTCAAAGCTGTTAACTTGGATAAGAAAATATTTCTCAAGGCTGTTGAGTTAAATATTCTTACTCAAGAAAACATGTATACAGTCTTCAAGATAAATTATCTTACATTGTAAATTCAACAAAGGGATCTTGAGCTAGCAACATTTACTTAATTAAGAAAAAACATGCTAAACAACATTTAATCAAATTAAATGACAAATAAATATTTTAAAGATGGGGGAATTTTATTCAAATGATGCATGTAATGAATAGTCTTCATATATTAGATGCAAAAGTTTATGTATGTAGAAGAGGTATCCCAATAATTTCAGCCACGCCGCAATTCCCCACTGGATCAATAAAACAACGAGCTCCGTCCATAGTGACACTTCAAATATTTTCCTACAATCCAATTAACGTTTTTAACCCATGTTTTTTTATATCATATTACTGCCAAAAACTGATCAGGAATATATACTTGTTAGAGTTAGCATTATACATGTAAAATAAAAACATGTCATGCAATTGAAGTGCGAGTGAGTGAAGAGGATTTAACGTCGCTTTCAACCCATCATCATGCAATTGAAGGGCAAACGTAGGTTATATATGTAAAACAGATAAATAAAGAAATTATTTTAAATATAAATGGTTTCGATACAGAATTATTAACCGAATATTGACTACCAACATTTTTGCACATAAACTTTACCCTGATATATCTAACTTATGTACATTTTGTAGCAAAGTTCCAGAGACTATTATTCATCTCTTTTGGGAATGTGAACATATCTACCCTTGGTGGAGTTTACTGGAAAATTGGTTCGCTTCGGCGGGCGTTCCAATTATATTTTCTCCAGAAAAAGTTATACTTGGTCTTTTACAACCCAGAAATCAGCCACTCAACTACTGTATTTCTATTATTAAATTTTGTATATATAAAATGAAAGTAGTTAAAAATCCCTTGGTTGAAAAGTGTTCAAAACGCTTTAAATGTGCGTACGAAACCGATAAATATTTCCAGTATAAGAACTGCGAATGGCGCTTGTTTTATCAGTATTGGTCATCGCTGCATTTACTGTTTAGACTCTTATGATGTTGTTTGCGTAGATAAATCGAGGTGTAATGACGATGTATCTGTTTGTTGTATAACAAAGATTTAGTGTTAAGTCCAGCCACGATCAACACAATCTTAATGAATTATCAGTTTCATATGACATCCGCCTTTCATTTTCGATAAAAACGCGGAAATGGCCGCGTTCGGCACCCACAACTTCAATTAATTCAACTTACGCATCGACGGACGAATTGGTCTTTTCTTTCAGAGGAGTTAGAAGTTGAATTTGACGAAAAATTACGAGACTATGGGTAAATCAGATCACCAATATTTTAGGGGGGGGGGGGAGAGTGACCTCTTCTATTTCGATTCTACGTTGACTTTTTTACAAGCGTTGATCAGCATTAATTACAAAACTTGATTTCAAATGTTCCAGATGTATATGTTCATCAGATAGCGAATATCACTGCTTTATTTATTAGATTCTTATGTCGATCTTTTAGCCAATGTTTGTTATTTTAGCCCATATACAATAAAACTTATCCGTCTATCTCTCTGTGTTATCTGTGTAATCTTTGTGGTATGCCGCTGGCCCCTATAGTATTCATGAATCCGCCTGATAATAACTAGAGTTTAGCGGCGAGCTCTCTTGTGTTGGAGGTACGATTATCACCGTATGAATATTCATGATTATGAGACATGCGTAGTCATGTACTTCGCTCTATCGCTCTATCGCCATCGCTCTATCGCTCTATCGCCATAGCTATATCGCTCTATCGCCATCGCTCTATCGCTCTATCGCCATCGCTCTATCGCTCTATCGCCATCGCTCTATCGCTCTATCGCCATCGCTCTATCGCTCTATCGCCATAGCTCTATCTCGCCATCGCTCTATCGCTCTATCGCCATCGCTCTATCGCTCTATCGCTCTATCTCGCCATCGCTCTATCGCTCTATCGCCATAGCTCTATCATCGCCATCGCTCTATCGCTCTATCGCCATCGCTCTATCGCTCTATCGCCATCGCTCTATCGCTCTATCGCCATCGCTCTATCGCTCTATCGCCATCGCTCTATCGCTCCATCGCTCTGTTTTTTGACGTACGATGGCGAAGTGACGATGGCCCCTCTCGGCCACCATACTAGAGTGTATATTGGCTGCATCCCGACGTACAGTACAACTGATCCGAGGACCAGCATAGAGTTTTTACCGATGGTAAATTGATAAGTGACTAATGTACCCTACCTGATCCCAATATCACCGAGAGGAAATTACTTTCACTTTAAAAACAGATTAAACAGGAGTAGCTGTTATTATGGTTATCGGGAGGCTTCTGCATTGACCACCAACATTATCAGACATTAATCTTGTATCACATAACTACACGTTAAAAATGGTCATCCCCCTGTCCTCTACGCTCAACATATTATACCTCCCTTCATAATACAAGTGAAGTTTTATTGATTGAAAGATATGAGAAACTGGAGTTTTATCACAGCCCAAACTCATAGATATGCTCATTCTAGTTACCTTGCAACCTGGAACCGACCGGCAAAAAATGCTATCTTATCTGGTGGACGGGGAACGATATGTGAATAAAGATAACGATGATCCAATCGACTGTTGGCAATTTGCCGAGGTCTGAGCCTAATATGTGCATTTTCTGTAGCATTACATTCCACAGCGGCCCTTATTCACTTACGACTGTAATTATTACTCAAGGGTTTATAAGCGTGAATCTAACTGATTCAGGCCATCTTTGTTGATGTCATACGGTGTGACATTTCCTTGACGTCGCTTTGTCATTCCCACATAATTGGGTTTTTCTAAGAAAGAGCTGAGAAAATCTTCCTGCGTGTGACAAAAGATATGAATAAGTTAAAGGAATTGATGCAGATTGGATTGAAGTGATATGCAAGAGGTGGGAAAATTGACGACGTCTAGCTAGTAAAAAGCAAACATATGACTCTACAGGAAAGCATTCAGACCCGAGAATTCGGTGGATTCTCGGATGTAGCCTTAGTATCTCAGCCGCGCTTTTATTGCAGATGTTCATGTGGAGACAATGAAGTATCCACACGGCCCCTAGCACCGGCTTAAGCGGAATTAGATACGCTGGCTCGGGAGCTGTGATGAAAGATCAGCTCAAACAACTAATATGATGTTAATGGATGAGCACCGTGGACGTCTGATGGATTAAACGCTTCAACACGGGGTAAAACTGCCATATATATATCAGCACGCCGAATCTGCACTATCGTGATAGATCCCAGTATTCGGGCGCTACGGCTAACTGAGCTGAAAACCTCTTTAATCTCTCGAGGTTACCCAGAGGGCCTTATTGATAAGGGAATAAGGAAGGCATCTGCCCAGCCCGTAAGCGAACTTCGTCAGTCATCTGCTAAAGCCACAAACGGAAATGTTATACCTCTCGTCACTACACACAACCCGAATAATAATAACATTTTCCCGATAGTGCTAAACACGTTACCTATTCTAAACAATAGTGCTAAAATGAAAGATATTGTTAACAATTCATCTTTTATTAATAGCAAGAGACAAGTCCCAAATCTTAAGAAGATTCTTACAAAAGCTCGTTTTTCGGAAAGCCAGTTACATGCACGGGTCGCGAAATGTAACAGATCGAAATGTGGCGCATGTATCCATATACTAGAAGGACCTAGCATTAAATTCAATGACACAAATTCTGTGTTTGAGGTTAAATTCAACATGTCATGTGACAGTAAATATGTTGTATACGCACTGACTTTACTGCATGTATTGTACTACTCGTTTGAATTATCCCTTTTAATCTCTCTTTTCATGTTTATGGTGACCAACTGTTTGTATTAATGTCAGCATGTTATCAAGTCACTGTTTGCTTAAGCCAGGCACGTCGTCTAGCGACCGTTGTGCCCTGTATTTGTATATATATACACAGGCAAAATTTCACCGTGAAGTACTGGTATATAATGTTGGTGCAGTTACCGTTTGGTTACCTACAGGTGACCTATGAGTTACTGTTAGGTAACTGAACCAACATTACATCTCAGTACTGTAAAGTTCTGACTGAACAATACTGTGCAGTTACCTACCAGTTACCATTATTGTCGTTACATTGGTTTCCTTTCAGTTACTGATCAGTATCTATTGAGTAACTGGTTGGTAACCGCTCGAATTCGAACTTTGCAGTACTGCGAAGTTGTGACTGGTAAGTACCTGATAGGTTGCTGATAGGTGACAAATCGGTTGTGACCAGGCAGTTACCAACATGTTACTGCTAGGTTACCATTCAGTTACTATTCAGTACTCTAAAGGTTACAAGTTGATAGGTTACTGTTCAGTTACAGCTCAGTTACTGACTGGCAACCAAGACCTTAAACTGATAAGTTACTGTTCAGCTACTGATTGGTAACCTATATATTTACTGATAGGTTCCTCTTCAGTTACTGTTCTGTTACCATTCAGTTACTGATCAGTAACCTAAAGGTTGCATGTTGAATGGCTACTGTTCAGTTACATATCAGTTTCTGACTGGTAATCAAGATATTAAATCTATCGGTTACTGTTCAGCTACTAACTGGTAACCTGTATGCTACTGATAGGTTACTGCTAGGTCACTGTTGGGTTACTGCTAGGTTACTGTTAGGTTACTGCTAGGTTACTGATATGTCACTGTTCAGTTACTGTTCAGTTATTTCTTTACGGTACTGAATATATTCCACATTACATTTCAATGTTAACCAATAGAATTGTCCGTGAATGATCACGTTCTGAGTATTTATTCCACAGTTAAACTCAAAAGTTAGATGTTGATACTACTTAAGTTTGAGAAGGAGTAATTTTATGCTGCAAGAAGCTCATCGGTTACATATCAGATTCTGACTGATAACCGAGATATTAAACCTATCGGTTCTCAAATCCACACCAACCAGAGATTGGATTGGATTCACTTGATAGAATAGTTTGTGGACACAGAAAACAATTAATGAAGTGTACCCAGCATGGGTTCGGGGAGGGCTTTTGAAAATAAAATGCCCTTTAAAAAATAGAAATGAAAGAGAGAAACACATAGTTGGCAGTGTAATTATTGCCCCCCCCCCCCCCCCCCCGTGTACTAACTCTTTTTATCACTTTGCCCCCCCCCCCCTCAATAATTACAGCTGAAGATCCTCGAAATGGGTCGAAAATTAGTAGAGAAGCATCTAAAATCTCTAAATGTTTCTTATCCCCGCCCCCCACCACTTTTCTTACTTCGCGGGTCCAAATTTATCGCGACTGGTTTTAAATTGCAGTTTCATGCAAAGTGCCAACTTCTTCTCAGTGTTTGTTCATCCTGATTTAGTGTTAACTCCAGCAAAGTCTTCATGAATTATGCAGTTCCATGTGATATCCGCCTCTCTTTTTCGATAAAACCTTAAATTAGTCCCGAAATTGCCGCATTTGGCACTCACAACTTCAAATAATTCAGCTTGACATCGATGCAATATTCAACAATATGCATTACAACACATATAAGGGAAGTGGGAAGAGGTGCCGACATACTAGAGCCACATGACTTCCCAGTAGTCTTCTGGTTAACCTATTCTAAAGCACATACCAAGAATCTAACGATTAGTGATATGTGCTGTATCTCAGGCACGCTTTTATTGTACCTGTTCATGTGGCAACTTGGATAACGGCCCCTAGCACCGGCATAAGCGGTATAATTAGATACAAATCTAGAGAGCTATATGATGGAAATGCTCTGACAACTCGTATATTGGTAATCAAACCAACTTGAAATTGAACCAACAGAAACGCAACTTTGCTTGGTGGTGCTTAGTTGGTTCGTCGAGATATGGCTGAAATATTGTTGAAATCGACGATAAATCCTATTAACTCACTCAGCAATACGCATTGTTGAACTGACATTTTCTTGCAGAGGTGTTAGAAGTTGACTTTGGCTTAAACTGACCAGAAGAGGGTTTCATCTGAACAATATTTGAGGAAGATTTTTTATTGATTTATTTATTATTTTTTTTTTTTTTTTTTGCTTCTGTGAAAGAGTGAGGAAGACGGAAATTGTGAAACTTTTCATCCTAAAATCTTCTCCGAAAATGCGACAAAGAGCGTAAAATGAAGGGCAAATTTTAAAAATTTCCCGGGGGACAACCCACGGACACCCCGCATCTCGGAAGGGGGACACCCCCTCCCGGTCCGACCCCCGACTTTTCCATCCCCCACCCCCCCGATGTTGAATTGCTTCGCCGCGCCTGAATACTTCAATGGCCAATTCCCAATATTGAACTAGTTAATCGCTGGACAATGCTGTCTTGCCCAAGTGTAGCCGTCGTGATCTTTGGGTTGTTCTCTTGACCCTCCGCTATGTTTATAACACGGAAAGGGTTTTCCAACTATTGATAACTGGTGTAAATATAATAAAATATTCCCACCATTCCAAGAAAGGATCAACAAGCTTACATTTATGATAAGCCTGACAACCTCAGGTCGAAAATATACCAGTTATCATCAGTTAAAAAAACCCACTCCATTTTATGAACATAGGGGCGAGGTCACGAAAACAACCCTAGATCACGGTTGGCCACATGTTGTGCACCAGTGTCGCCGACAACGGGGCCATACAGCATTGTCCAGGGATTAACTTGAACTATAGTGGGAACTGGCCATTGATTACGAGTTTTGGTCTGCTTGCGTGCTATGGAAATTGGGACTTGCCATTCAGGCCAACTTAAAAATGTTTGCTTTCTGCGAATAACATATTCTCAATTATGTTTCAGCCTATTTCCGCCAAAGTACGGATACCGAAAGAGTACTGAAATATAACAGCACTGAAATTGTACAGCTCTGACACATTGCAGTACTGGAACAGTACCGGTACTGATATACATTAGATGAAAACATCTCAGCTCAAAATATTACATTGAAGCATCCCAGTTCAAAATATTTCCCTGGATTAAAATATAATTCTTGTGAAATATGACATTGCGCTGCGCGTTTTTAAAATTTCAAGATCGCGCAAGTATTTTAAAATAGCACGAGCATTTTCAAATTCGCGCTAGAAACACTTTTCAAAATCGCTCAAGCAAACTATTCATATTGAATTTCTTTTCAGCAGAGGACTATTTTATCTAGTTCTACTAAATTTTTGCACATTTCGTTCACACTATCGCATGTTTAGTCTGAAGGGATTAATTGAACTGACCTTAACATAATTGATAAAATATGGATAACACGAGGCAAAATACCAATACGGTACAAATAAATTAGTTTGACACGAAAAGTTTCATTGTGACGCCTAGACTTCTGCCCCAGAAGCTGCGAAAGTTCGACAAAAGTTAACAGGAATCATCATATGGAATTTGCAATTAATGATTAATTTAATTTTGTGCGGTTGAGCTTTGTGGAACGAAAATCAGATATACCGGTAGGCGAAAAGTGGTTCGCGCAAGGATCCGTTGCGCAGTTTTAAAATATTTGCGCAATATCGTTTTTTTATTTTTTTTATTTTAACATTGTGCAAATATTTTTTAATTGCGCAGATTAAACAAAACGCGCGTAAAAAATTACCATAAGTACAATCTCTATAGCCTAAGAAGCACCCTTCACCGCCCGACCATTGAATATGACAGACCCACCTTTACGTCGGACATGACCAAGCCCATATTTCACTTTGGAGTGGCTATGAATACGTATAAATGGTTCTTTTGTGTCAAATATGTCTATATTGTTTAGTTTAATCCTAATATGAGGTGCTTGCATACCATTGTAGGTATTTTACACAAAAAAATATTTTTGATCACACACGTACAATTTATACCTCATTTGAAAGCCAGGACCTGTAGAAGAAGAAAAAACTTTACAGAATGAAAATCCGTCCAATATTCGCTGATGTCAAACATTTTGAAGTTCCGAAAATGACGATTTTTGGGGGACATGTCATTAACATGGAGCCTATGGGAAATGCCCAAATCCCATGGCACAAAGGAATTTCAACTTTGAAATGATGGATATCGTTAAATATTCGCTCAATTTTCATAATTTTTGGGACACATATACTTCAAGTGTCACTGTTTTAAAATATTCCATCAAGGATCCTGATTGGTTGATAGTAAGCTCCTAATTTGCATATCATTTGCATATATGTATCAAATTTGCACCCAAAACTATGTTTTCGTCCATATTTAATTGATAAAATCAACCTGTTTTCATTTTTTTTTGCATGGATTTTTTAATTTACCTGTAATTATGTAAGATGACACAGACAATATACATTTAAAGTTTAATTGTCAATAAATTAACATAAATTATGCATAAATTTGCATAAATTATTGCAGTCAAATAGTTGTATTGTATATACTTCTGATTTTGATGCTCACATCGCAATTAAGACATCGATTTTAATGTCGGTACCACTAACGTCATTATTTGTTTGCAATATATATACCAGGACAAAGTATATCATGATGGGACTGCTGGAGAGGAGCGGAGAGGGGACTTCTGTGGGTAGAATGAAGTCTAAAAACCCTTGTTACACTGAAATATTATGTCGGTGAAATTGCACATGTGAATTCGATATTCCTGTATGTTCATCAACACAAATTCTTGTCTCAAAGCTACAAGGTGAGGATAAAGATGGTTTTGTGTTGAGCGCAAATTTGTGTTGATTCTAACACAATTTGTGTTATTTTCAACACAATTATTGTGTTAAAATGGCTTGAACGCGATTATTTCCGCAGTGCATCCAGACTAAACTTAATACATAATAGGAACGCACGAATGGTATTTTTTGCAGTAAGAATATATTGGAGAGATATGTAATAGTTTGGACAAAATGACGACGTCTGGCTCTAAGACGTAGCCTTTGGAATGTTAGCCTCACTTTTATTGCAGATGTTCTTGTGGAAACTATGAAGTATACCTACAAAGCCCCTATAGCACCGGCTTAAGGGAATCACTATCAATCAGATAGTCTATAGCTCGGGAGCTGTGATGACAGATGACCACAAAGAAGTCACTCATCTGATGTTACTGGATGAACATCAAGGGCATCTGATGGAGTAAATGTTTCAACGTGGGGTGAACATGGTGAATGCAATACGGTAATACACAGAAAGCTAGACTAAACTGTAATGCCCGACATAGTGTGGTAAATTTCCCACCAAGATAATAAACGAACAATTGTATTTGTCAAATGACATGTACAGAGGGCGGGCACAACTATTCAAAGCAATATGAAACATATGTTTGAATTGTATGTCAGTTGAATGCCAATAAGAGAAGAACAAATCAACCAAATGAAACTGCTAGATGAATATTAATAAGAAAAACAGAACGGAAAGGTGCGTTATATAACATAATATGAAGATGACACCGTAGAAGGAATATGGAGGTGAATTGATGTAACTTCATGGTGCTGGCAGGAGCGATGTCAACAATCAACGCCATCACCTCCTAAAAGTGGTATGATCCCACCAACAACTGTGCTGTAAACGTGAATGGGGAAAATCTCTCTTATTTGATCATATTTTCTCTGAATGTTTAATGAAGATCTTCAATAATGTCTTTCTGGGTACAACTCACACCAGCAACCGTTCTGTCCATATAAACAAGAATAATCAAGATCAGGCCTATTTGATACGATTTAGTAGATATGGAGATGAAACAAAAGGGACAAATAACACAATGTTGGGCAACCACACCAACAAAGCAAGATGGAACATATTATCTGCCTGCAGTTTTATTTCTCAATGTTATTTATATTCATGTTGAATGGAGATGAATCTAATTAATGCAGCCCATGTTAGGCACAACTCACAAGGTATGTTTGCGGCGTCCACAAATGGCCCCCATCGCTAACCATCCATGTAGCTAGTTGACTTCACATGAACAACCAAGTAACGAGTTTGGATCCATATTAATTTGATATGGTTTCATTTTCTCAATGTTATTACATTCATGTTTAGTTTAATGGCGAGGAATCAAATTATTTATAATTGTGCCAATGTTTGGCGCAATTCACACCAACAAGAGTACGTCACAGAGGTCAAGGTATAGTGGAAAATTAAAAACTCGATCTGACATCAATGGGAATGAGTAAAAGATGAGGATTTTCTTTTGAAAAAAAAATGTATTCGAAAAGAAACTTATTTTATTAACTTTCATTTAACTCTCTGAAAATATACATATATTCATCTATACCATCCATTATCCCACCAGCCAGGCAAATGCGCTTGTGCTTGGGTCTGATGATTGATTCACCAAGTTGAACATCCGAGATAATGTGATAACAGAACTTTTTTATGATCCATGCTCACATTCAGAGATATAATAAAAGTTCCTTCACAACCTGTCTAATGCCATCTTCAAACGTTCATAAATCATTAGTTATACGACTACAATTCTGAATCCTAAAATTATATCAATTCACTTCTTGTAAAATCTTGCTCTCGTTTTCCAGGAACTAAACTCCTAAATGTTCATTTCTATTTCAAACAATGGCTTTTCATTCTGTTCTCCAACTTTCACTTTCAGCATTTCGACCCTTTTATGCAGTACTCGTTAATCATCTTCCTGCTTTTCTCCAGTATTGCTTCAATATTCTGGTGTAGATCTTTCTCATTCGGCCTGTAGTTTCTGTACTGTGTCCTAAAGTTCCTGCTTTGTTTTTTCCTCATCAATCATTCTGTATTTCATTTCCACCAATCAGCTGGCTGATTGCCGAGTCTCTTATTCACTTCAGTTGCTTATTCATGTTCCTTTTTGTCGCGGTCAACTGGTCATGAATAACATAAACTGCACATTTACTTCGCCAATCGTCGTGTAGTTTCTAGTACCGTATGTTTATTTCAGATCTGCTTGCTCCAGACTTCTGTTCCTCTTGAGCTCCTCTCCATAGTCTTGGTTGACTTAGCAAGTGTCAGATCCGGCAGTCAATATTCAGCCATCGTCCATATTAGAATTTCCACATCAATAATCGAAAAAATGATTTTGTTTGACAATTATAGCACCGAATGTACTTTGAAAGAAATAGGTAAAACTGCATTTTCGCACTTCGTAAATCTAATGTTCATATACATTCCTATTTGACAAGGGGTATGTGGGTGCCGTCCAGGACGCCATCATGTTTATACCATAAATAGTATGCTCCCCTGAAGAATGAAAAACTGCTCAATATCTTAACCACGGCTATTAATATTAATATGAATCTACCAGAAGATGATGGAATATTAATTATCATTTTGTATAAATGTTAATTCTGATATACCATTTCTTCCATGCATTAATTACTAATCAGGGTCGATTACTCGCCAACAATGATTACTTTTGTACTGTAAATGTTTAATATATAACTTAGTAAATAATAAATCTATTTATATTAATTTAGTAGGCATACACCGGGTTTATAGTGGCCCAGAAAACGTCGCATCGATTGTGTTCTCCAATTAAAGGAAATATTGGTCACAAACTTCAAGCAGTCAGATATAAACAATATCGTACCAGTGACACTATTTCATGATGCTAAAATTAAGTTGTTTCATGTTGATTCGAAATTGAAACCCCAAAGAGTGGTAGAATACACAGCAGCAAGTGATACAACAGCAATGTGAAATGACAACAAAGGCTCATGTTCAGAGGCTTGATCCAGGCACGACGGAAGCAATTGGTGATTGGAGGGGCCACTATCACAGCACCAATATAGGTGAGAGGTCCAGGGGCCGCCTAGACCCGGAAGTTCCAGCGGTTTTAGATAGCCGAAATCATTTTGTAGGCGGTAATAAAACAAAAACTCTTCGCCTGTGTCAAGTCAATTTGTTTTACCGGTTTTGTTGTTTCTCACCACATTGTTTTTATTCGCCATCAAACAAATGATCGATGTTCGAAAGCATAAATAATTTAAATATACATGTATAATTTCAATGGAAATGTTCATCAAGCATTCACCATGTCACTAACACCGGTTTGTTGTACTTGTTCAGCACAGAGTTCAGTTTTTTTTTTGTTTTTTTGCTGAAAATATTGGTGGTGGGCGGGGGGGGGAGGCATCCACCCGTTCCGCCGTCCCTGTGACATGGAACAAAAGTTTACAAAATAAAAAAGACCAGAAAATTAGACTGAATTCAGACTCATTTCTTCCTTGGTAAATACAAGTATGGCACTAAACTTACGTTTAACCAGTGGAATCAGTCGATAGGCCTATACTTTTCACTTTGAAGCACATGTTATAATATATTTCTTTCGTGCTGGGATACGGATTGCTATATTGTCTGCCGCTCGTTTTCTTAATATTTATTTTTGTACTTCGAAAATTTCTTAAACTTCAGTATGTTCTGTGAACTAGGCATAATATATAAAAATCAGACACCGTTTTTTTTTTAGTTGTTTTTTTTAGGCCCTATGCTATCTGTATTTTCCTAATGTTAATCTTATGGCAGCCGTAGGCCTACCCAAGCTATACGAGCGGGAACGCATTGCTGTGTGTGACAATGATTTCAGTCTTTTTTTTTAGAGATTTTATGGAAATTGCAAGGAGATAATGCATATCCATCCTGTGAGTACTTGCCAATTATTTTAAATCAGAAAGTGCACGTTATCACGTTGATGTAGAGTGACCTTGACATGTGGACTGTACTATAGACCACGTGGTGTTCAAAGTTCATGCTCGCTGCAACAAACCTGCTTGTTTTGACGACGTTGGTCGAAAGTACTCTTTTCGGAAATTAAAGGCACAGTCTATCATGGATGAAATCAGGTACAGTCAAGTATCCATTTCACTCGAAAATAACTGAATTTTTCGAATCTGTATCATTCGTTTTTCTGGAAGGGAATTTTATGGGCCCAAATTGCGCCAAGTTGCCGTTCAAAGTGTTTATCACACAATTTTTGCCATCAAAAAACCGTTTATTTCGTTAATATTCTATCTACAAACTTCAATCAAACGGATGTCATGAATATGGGATATGTTGTTTATAAATTCAGTCATTATACATGTCTGTCATACAGAACAGCGACGGTGCCCAGCGATATTTTCGATCTATAAAATCCGTCGTGTACAAACTTTCACTTGAATGCGCGCTGCAACAAATCTGCGTCACACTGTCGTTTTCGAAATGTGGTGCCAGTTTTCGATTGAAAAGCCGGCTCGGTTTTCCAGATGGATAAGCATAGTAAGTTACCTATTTTTCTTCGTACATACTTCCGTGATTCACAGCTATTTGTGCAAATTTATACAACTCGATTTTATTGATTTACAGCGTAAAATCCAACGTTTTT